>JAGQAX010000021.1:38227191-38304691 GCA_019142605.1 Cephalopholis sonnerati | reverse complement strand
TGAAACGCTGTGACGGTTTCCTCTGTGCGTCCATCTGAATCTGAGCGGTGGCCTTTAACCCTCCGCACATGAACTCTGATGATGTCTTTAAACTGTACAAATCTTTATTTTATTTTGAGGTTTGAGATGTTCCCGTCAGGAGAGCAGAGCGCTGTTCAGTTCAACAGAAACAGACCTGAAAGAGAAGCTCGTTAATCAGCTGATCAATCAATCAATCAATCATCAGACATTAGTAATCAAACAGGCAGAGAGGACAGCAGTTCAGAAAGGGGAGGAGTTCATCAGCATCAGTCCACCAATCAGCAGCTGACGACAGCGAGTTCAGCTGCGTTCACCGTCCAGTTCAAAACAAGGTCTATAAGAGGACGGCGTTAACCTCACCATGGGAACAGGACATGATGTCTGTCCTGTCCTGAGACACTGTGGGGACGTCCACTCATTTCACCCTTCCTTTTCTAATGTGTTTATAATAAATGTCCATCGACTGTACTTCAGTAAAAACACCTGCCTTAAAATGTCAGACAAATATTTACATATGTTAATATATTCATTCATTTTCTGTAACCACTTATACTGTCAGGGGTTGGAGGGGCGGAGCCTATCTTAGCTGACGCTGGGTGAGAGGCGGGGTTCACCTGGACAGGTCACCAGACTATCACAGGGCTGAAACATAGAGACAGACAACCATTCACACTCACATTCACACCTACGGACAATTTAGAGTCACCAGTTAACCTGCATGTCTTTGGACTGTGGGAGGAAGCTGGAGCACCTGGAGGAAACCCACGCTGACATGGGGAGAACATGTTGGAGCACCCGGAAGAAACCCACGCTGACACGGGGAGAACATGTCGGAGCACCTGGAGGAAACCCACGCTGACATGGGGAGAACATGTTGGAGCACCTGGAGGAAACCCACGCTGACATGGGGAGAACATGTTGGAGCACCCGGAAGAAACCCACGCTGACACAAAGAGAACATGTTGGAGCACCTGGAGGAAACCCACGCTGACACAAAGAGAACATGTCGGAGCACCTGGAGGAAACCCACGCTGACACAAAGAGAACATGTTGGAGCACCTGGAGGAAACCCACGCTGAAACGAAGAGAACATGTTGGAGCACCCGGAAGAAACCCACGCTGACATGGGGAGAACATGTTGAAGCACCTGGAGGAAACCCACGCTGACATGGGGAGAACATGTTGGAGCACTCGGAAGAAACCCACGCTGACACAAAGAGAACATGTTGGAGCACCCGGAAGAAACCCACGCTGACACGAAGAGAACATGTTGGAGCACCCGGAAGAAACCCACGCTGACACGAAGAGAACATGTCAGAGCACCTGGAGGAAACCCACGCTGACATGGGGAGAACATGTTGGAGCACCTGGAGGAAACCCACGCTGACACAGGGAGAACATGTTGGAGCACTCGGAAGAAACCCACGCTGACACAAAGAGAACATGTTGGAGCACCCGGAAGAAACCCACGCTGACACGAAGAGAACATGTTGGAGCACCCGGAAGAAACCCACGCTGACACGAAGAGAACATGTCAGAGCACCTGGAGGAAACCCACGCTGACATGGGGAGAACATGTTGGAGCACCTGGAGGAAACCCACGCTGACATGGGGAGAACATGTCAGAGCACCCGGAAGAAACCCACGCTGACACGAAGAGAACATGTCGGAGCACCTGGAGGAAACCCACGCTGACACGAAGAGAACATGTTGGAGCACCTGGAGGAAACCCATGCTGACACGAAGAGAACATGTCGGAGCACTTGGAGGAAACCCACGCTGACACGGGGAGAACATGTAAACTGTGCACCTACCCATTTCCCACCAACATGGAACCGGCTGTGTTCCAGTTCTCGCACCTAATTTTGGACTGTTGAAACTCCTTTTCCACTGAACCAGCTCTGGTTCTTGACCCAGTTCCGTTCAGGACTGTTGGAACCTTGGTTCTTTCTCGAGAACCGGCCCATGTTTCCATCAGCTTTGATCAGGATGTGTTGTCAACGGAGGGCGCTGCACAAACAGAAGTAAACAGCAGCAGCAATATGGCGGTCGTTCGACACTCTCCGTTGACGCCGCATCCTCTATCACAACAATTCGGGATAAAGATGGTGGAAACGTGGGCCGGTTCTGTGGATAGAACCAAAGTTACAGGAATCCTGAACAGAACCAGTTGGAGAACCAGAGCTCATTTGGTAGAAAAGGTCCTGGTACACACAGCGTGATGTTGGTGTGTCCCAAACTAAAATCGACCAGCGGTAAAAAAACGTGTTGATATCTTTATTGGTAGCTCTAACACGCTGGTCCTACATCACACAGTCAGAGAGGTTCAAAGATGGCCGTTGTCACGGTCTGTGATCAAAGACAGCCTGGGATAAATCCTGACAGTGTGACTGCTGTTAGCACCTACGTCTACTGACCAACCAATAGGAATGCAGCATGAGATGAGCCAAACAAACAGACGGATAGACGAAGCATGGAAGGAAATAGAGGCGGAGCTACAGCTGCCAGGTGAGACACACACACACACACACACACACACACACACACACACACTTTTTTATAACACGTTTTCTGACTTTTTTTAATATATCTTTGGGATATTTTAGAAACAACTTTTGGCCATTTTTAAAAATATTTTTCAAACATTTTATTGACTTTTTTCCCAACATTATGATATTTTTCTGACATTTCAATAGTATTTTTCCGGACATTTTTTTACTTTTCTTTATTATTATTTTTTTGGACAGTTTATAACACTTTTTTGGACATCTGATTATCTTTTTTTTTTTTAGACATATATATAAATATATATATATATATATATATATATATATATTTTTTAAATTTCAGTAACATTTTTTCAAAGATTAATAATCTATCTTTTGGACACTTTATTAACATTTTTCCGCCCATTTTATACTTTTTTTTTTCCTTACATTTTATAATTTTTTAAATGATGATAATAATTGTATTAATATTATCAATGTGAGGGATCAGATGTCAGTCTGTAGGAGCCTACAACAGGTGACAACCCAGAGCCCTCCGACTGCCAGGTGACGGTGCTAACCTGACTCCTCAAAAACTAAAGTGCAGCAGGGGAAAAGATTTCTGTCAGAAGGACACAACAGACACATCTGTCCTCCTCTGTGGGTCTGTCCACAGCACAGGTGATGTTGTCTTACAGCACAGGTGTCAGTGTGCAGACAGAGACCAGTGTTTGCACAGGTGTGGTATTAAATTACAAACTGAGAACATAAGTGTTAATAAGACAGTGTTAGTGTTAGAGCATTCAGAGCACCGTGTGTGTGTGTGTGTGTGTGTGTTTCAGAATAAAATCCGAATCAGTGTTTCCTTTGTGTGAAACTGTCCAGTTAACATTCAGCAGACGTTCAGCTCTCCTTTACATTCACATCAGCTCTGCTCACTGTTAGCGCTGCAAGGCACCATGGGTACTCTGAAAGAGAGGAGGAGGAGGAGGAGGAGGAGGAGTACCCCCCCCCCCCCTCCTGGGAGATGTGGTTGGCTGCTGCAGCGTGACTGACAGGTGTCGGGGGACCAGCAGAGCCAATCAGCATCTGGTGTCGTTAGCCACCAGAACTCTGCTCCAATAAAAGCTGATTAAAGCCACAACAGTCAATTACTGTGAGTGTGTGTGTGTGTGTGTGCGTGTGCGTGCGTGTGCGCGTGTGCGCGTGTGTGTGTGTGCGTGTGCGCGTGTGTGCGTGTGCGTGTGTGTGTGCATGTGTGTGTGTGTGTGTGTGAGATAAGCCTGCATGTTCATCAGGGGACATAAACTGTGTTTTTAGCTTGTTTAGCTACGCTGCTCAACAGCTCTCTGGGCACCCATACAGTCACACTCATTAGCCTTGTGTTAGCCTGGCGTTAGCATAGCATTGAGTCCAGTGTGTCCTTTATTTGTTTGGTGGGTCTGTCTGTCTGCAGAGGACATCAGGACAGACGGACAGAGTGAAGGACAGATGTCAGGGACGAGCAGCCATCTGTGAGCCATTATACTTCTGGATGGGACCAGTGTGCTAACCATTAGCCTAGCGCTCCAATGGCTAACTGCCATCTGTGTCTCATTACACAGAATGGGCTGGCCTCTGCCTGGCTAGCTAGAGGCTAATTTACCATTTCAGTCCAGTGCAGCAGTCAGCAGAGTTCAACAGAAACTGGGTCTGAGCAGCTAGTGATGCTAACCGCTAACAGCACAAACCAAGTGTACCCTCCGCTTTTCAAAATAAAATAGCACAGAATAAGTTTTACAGCAGGAGGTATAGAACATTTTTCAAAATACAATATCACAGAGTAAAACTGAAAATGAAACGGTGCCCAACCCGTCAAAATAAAATGATACTGAACCTCAGCTCCTGTCAAAATAAAACTTACGTTTCAAAATAATGTCATGAGCTCCTGTTCAAGTAAAACATACTAAAACCTTTCAAATTCAGATAGAAGTTTTTAAATGTTATGTTAAATATTTCAGAGTGACGTTGTGTAATTAAATATGAACGTTTGTACAAAGAACTGAAATCTGAACTAAAATAAACCTGAGTGTGTATTTTGGACATCTTCTTCTCACAAGTCTGAAAAAAGACGAGCTGTTGAAGCAAAATCTAAAAATCAAACAGCCTGAAAAACTAAGCTCTGACGTGAGGTGTCTCGTATTCAAATAAAATTTACTAAAACATTTGACAATAAAATGAATCACAACATTTAATAACATTCATTTGTAGGTAGAAAATCCTGTAGAATCAAACAGTGCTGAGCAAACGCTGATGCAGTTACTTCGTTTTCAGTCTCCTCAAAAAAAACCAAATATAAGATTCGGTGTACGTTATATTCTGAATATTTCCTCTGCTTTTCCGTCAGAAGTCGTTTTATCAAAGTCACCAGACTGTGACGAACTCTCTGGGTCTCAGTCATGAAACGTGAGCACAAGGAATTTATCAACATGTCAGCAGCTCCGATCGCTTCGTAGGTACGAACTAAATCTCCACCTGCCTCCGACCGCTCGTCGTGTCAATAAGGAACAAACAGAAATATCGTTTGTCATCATTATTATTATTATTATTGATTTATCACAATCATAAAATATTCTATATAATTACTGTAAACGCCCGGGCTGCTATTAGCTTCAGTCGCTGAGGTCATCAGGCCTTTACCTGTCTGACTGTGAGTGCTTAACAAAGGTCATTGTAAGGTTTATGTCACAGCTGCACCAAATGAAGAGCATTAGTAATTACCAAGATTATTTTTTATTTTTCTGTAATGGTTAATACACCAGTAACCCCAGTGATATTTTAATGCTAAAATATAATTATTATTTTTGTCCATGAATTTTCAAATTTACTGTTTTACAAAAAAAACAGAAAAAATGGTAATTATTATTATTATTATTATCTTTATTATTATTATTATTATTACTATCATCATTATTATTACTTCTTGATTAAGTTGTCAGGTTGTAGGTATTCACCTGCATCCCTGAAAAGAAAAATGAGTTTTAGTGGTTGGACGTTATGTTTGATTAATTTCTGACTTCTCCGAGGAGCCCAGTGAGCCGGCTCATATTTGGGCATAAAAAGGTGAGTTCAGATTAAAATTCTCGATTCCCGTTCAAACTGGTAAAACGTGGAGAGCTCACTGAAAATGAGAGAGTCGTGACGCCGGATGGTCTCTGAGACAAGACAGGAAGTGTTGTCACAGCGTGGGCGAGTATGATTTGGAGTCAACTGCAGAGACTGCGCCGAGGAAGAGGCAGGAAATGAAGGTTTACTAACACAGATGTCAGACACCTCAAGATCTGAAGCACTGGAGACAGACGGAAGACCACTGCTGATCTTCAGGCAGAGATGAATGCTTCTCGATCGGAGCCTGAGAAAGTCTCCAGGGTGACCACAAGCAGACGACTGATGGCTTTAAGGGAAGAGGCCATTATTGAGGCCTGTAAACACCCAGACACGCCTCAGATTTACCAGGGAGCACAAACACTAGACTGTTGGTGACTGGAGGAAGGTACTTTGGACGGACGAGTCCAAGTTTGAACTTTTCGGTCAGCGTCGTCGAGTTTATGTCTGCAGAAAAGCTGGAGAACGTTTTGATGCCAGACGCACCCACAGTGAAACACGCCGAGATGCCATCATGGTATGGGGCTCCATTGGTGCAAATGGCGTGGGCAGATTAGTGAAAACCAACGGTATCATGAACAAGAACGTCTCCCACCACATCTTGGTGCATCATGGGATCCCTTCTGGACTGACTCTGACTGGTGGTGAGTTCAGGTATCAACAAGACAATGACCCCGAGCACACGTCAAAGCAGTGCAGAGACTCTCTGACCGACTTGGAGCTGACGGCCGGCCAAGTCAACGTCCAGATTTGAATCCTACTTAACACATTTGGGATTTAGTGGATTCAAAGATTGAACACACGAGAGTTTCATCTGCAGCTCGTCTGTGGGAACAGCTGGAAACTATCTGGAAGTCAACAACAAGATACTGTTGACAAGTACACAGAAACAATGCCAGCAAGTATTCCAGCAGTTATGAGGCCGTACGACATATTACAGTGTTTGTTATTTACCAAATAAATAACATTCAGTGTTTGAAAGATTTCTGAAATATTTATGTTTCCTCATTCTTCTGACAGCTGGGCTGACTCCATATATGGTGTCACTGGGTATTCATGGGCGGGGCTGTATGCTAACAGCTGACTAGCATTAGCACGCTGTCAGTGGACCATTGATTGGCGTTCACCAACAAACACACGTGGGTTCGTGAATGTGGTGCAGGGTTTAGGCTCCACAGATTTAGCAACATTTCATGAATGAGAACAGAAGCAGTTTAAATTAGCAGCAGACAGGAGCCGCAGGTCTGCCGCCGCCGCCGCCGCAGGTTGGTTCGCGTGTGCGGCGAAGTCGAGCTAACATTCTAATACGGTGTTGAACTCATTCTGACTTTTTTAAAGGTGTTTAAAATACATTTCGCTGCATCTGTCGGTTCATCGCAGCTGAATCATCAGAGAGAGGTTGAATATGACAACAGAGATGAACACGTTTACAGATCTCACATGCCCACACTCGCCACATCAGTTACTGTCGACCCGGAAGTGACGCAGACCTTTCAAAATAGAATGGAACAGAGCACCTCTGGAAACAGGCACTGATTGAACCTTTTGAAACCTTTCAAAATAAAATGTGCACCACGTGTCCTTACCTTTAGTGGCCACCCGCACACAGTCGATCTTTGTTTCCTGTTGGAGAGAGAAGCAAATTAGTTTCCTGTCAACACAAACGCGACATATTAGCTGTCACGTCTGGCAACTTCCTCCAGAAACACACACACACACACACACACACACACGCAGGGTGTAAACAGAGCGGACAGAAGGCAAATGGCTGTGGATCAGTGCCTGTGCTGGCATTTAACAACCAACACACACACACACACACACACACACACACACACACACACACACACACACAGGTTGTGGTGAGAGGAACATCTTGTGTCTTTCTGGTTTTAACAAACAGACTGACAAATTAACCACAAGAGCTCATGAATATTCACACACACACACACACACACACACACACACACACACACACACACACACACACACACATGTTCCTATACTTCTATCTTTGTGGGGACCGGGGCTGACACACTACACTCCTGAGCCCCCGATCCAAACCTGAACTGTCCCAGCTAACCTCGTCAACTGACCGTTCTGTGACCGTATGCTGCTTTAACTCTGCTCAGATTAATAAACTCTGTATTCAGATTCTGTCTGAGTTCATCCAGCTGGTCAAACCTCTGAGTGCAGGCTGAGCCTTAAAGACCAGCCTGAAGCAGGACTCACACTTCTGCCTTGAGTCTACGCTGCAGCCTGACATGCACATCCCCACACACGTAGCTACACCTCACAGTGACGCAGACTGGTTGTTTAATGTGTGTCTAATGTGTGTTTAGTGTGTGTGTTTAATGTGTGTTTATCATGTTTAATGTTTGTGCTTAATGTGTGTGTTTAATGTGTGTCTAATGTGTGTTTAGTGTGTATGTTTAATGTGTGTGTGTTTAATGTGTGTTTATCATGTTTAATGTTTGTGCTAAATGTGTGTGTTTAATGTGTGTCTAATGTGTGTTTAGTGTGTATGTTTAATGTGTGTGTGTGTTTAATGTGTGTTTATCATGTTTAATGTGTGTGCTTAATGTGTGTTTAATGTGTGTTTATCATGTTTAATGTGTGTGCTTAATGTGTGTGTTTAATGTGTGTCTAATGTGTGTTTATCACGTTTAATGTGTGTGTTTAAGATGTGTTTATCATGTTTAATGTGTGTTAACGTATAACCCTATAAATGCTCACAGTGGTGTGGGCCACGTGCGTAGGCTCTGCACAGAGCTGACACACTGCTATAACTCCATCTTTCACCCTCAGAATGGCCTCTAAGAACTGAGGACCAGCCAAACTGCCCTCACCCTGTTAAAAATGTGTGCTGGTCCCCACTATGTAGCAAGTACCAGCACTCACATACACACACACAGACACATGCAGCGGCGTGTCTCTGCGGCGTGGCGACAGTAAAAAGCACTACGATCGCTGCATTATTCAACACACACACACACACACACACACACACCAATTAAAGCTCCTGGCGTCAATAATTAACACACAACACAATCCAATCTGTGTGTGTGTGTACCAGTGAACAATTATCTTTTCTCTCACACACACACACACACACACACACGCAAACACACACACACACACACACACACACACACACACACACACACACACACACTCAGAGATCCCCAGTGCAGCCCATTAGTGTCACTGGTCAGGCTGCTGGAACTGTCTGGTCTCCCATTAAACTGTGAGTGTGACCTCTGTCTCCGTTTCACTTCTCTGAGTTTTATGACACAAAGAACAAAAAGAGGCTCACAGTGAGGAGAAGTGAGCGCAGCGCGTCGGACATAACACAATAATGTGGAACCTTTGTTAGAACGCTGTGTGCCGTCACACGTCCAGCTCTGCTGCACACTCTGATTGGACGTCCTGACAGTCGCCACTCGGCTCGCTCAGATCCAGCTCCTGTTTCACGCTCGTTCACACTCACACTGATATTTCTGATATTTCTTATATAATTTGGACGTTTTACGTCAGTTTCGCAGCTCTTGTTTGGCAGCGACGGCAGCCTGTTAGTTCACTGATTATTAGAACAAAAAGAAAGCTTTTTATTACAAAATGAAAATATCTTGTGAAAATGTGAAAAACATTTTTTTACAACAAGAAACCGATGAATTTATTCATCTTTTATTTTCCTGACGTGGCATCGATGTGGATGGGACGGAGGGAAATCTGTGTGCCGCATAAAGACTGTACAAACAAGAACACATCCGAACAAAGTAACGTCGGGTTCAGACTCCACGCTGGTCCACACCAATCATCTCTGGTCGTCTTTCACGCCGGACCTTTCTTTCACCCTACTTTTGTTATTATGACTAACGTCACCAGGTGGGCGGCGCTACATTTGAAGTAGTCACTGAATCCTCCACAGGAAGTTCCTGCAAATGTTTCACAATAAAAGCCTGTTTAGAAAATGAAGAGCTTCTCTCAGCTGCAGTTATGATTGGCTTTTATTTTGAAACACACACAGGAAGTGTTGAGTTTGAAATGACGGCGTGATGCATTAACTTTATCGAGGCAAACAGGAGAGGATAAAAAGTAAAAATATAAAAACACAGAGGGAATAATAATAAGGTGACGTTGATGACGTCGTCAGTGTGACATGAAGCTGGTCGCCTCTGACGCTGTGCTGAGTCAAGAGTTTGATTCCTTTATATCCTCCATCATGAAGAAGCAACATTCTCTGCTAGCTTGATGCTAATGGCAGCACTCTGCTGCTTCCTGTTTACTCTGTGTGCTAACGTCCCTACAGGAAGTATCATACAGACTGGGCTGTTGTTGTCCTACAGTTTCCATGGCAACAGATCGCTCTGTGTTCCTATTGGTCAAAGTGACGGCTGTGACGGGAGAAGACAATCAAACATGCTCGACTTTCTGTCGGGATGTCATGAGGCGTCCCAGACGTGGCGTCGGCTGTCGTCTGCTATGGCACACTACACCAGATGAAACCATGGATTATCACGTACGACACTCATCATTCACGATCTGAGCGTCACCGTGCGAGGCTGCGTCGGGCTGTAACCAGACTGATATCCTGTAGTGTGACCTGACATCAAAAACAACAGTAAGAAACAACAACCATGTTTCTGTCATTTGACTTCTGTCTGTTTTTGCTTTTTATGTAAATCAGGATTTGTCAGTCATGTGACTGCTGGTCATGGTTTCCAGCCATCACTGAGAATCAGGACAAAACTAAATAATAAATTATAATCCAAAACGCAGGAACATTAAAATATCTGAGAACACTCCATCAGAGAGACGGTCAGCAGAGTGACAATACGTCCTTCATTCCTCTCATGTGTCAGTGTACAGGTGTGTACAGGTGTGTCAGTGTACAGGTGTGTACAGGTGTGTCGGCGTACAGGTGTGTTGGTGTACAGGTGTGTCGGTGTACAGGTGTGTTGGTGTACAGGTGTGTCGGTGTACAGGTGTGTTGGTGTACAGGTGTGTACAGGTGTGTCAATCTACAGGTGTGTCAGTGTACAGGTGTGTCAGTGTACAGGTGGACTCACCCCATTAGCAGTGCTGACAGCCTGGTAGTAGATCCCATAACTCTTGTGAGGCAGCAGAGGAGCGTTCCAGTAACCACTGTAGGTCCTGTTATCACCTGTATGTGTGCACAGGTAAACCAGGTGTGTTTGTTTTTAATGTGTTGAAACAAAGTAAGTTGGTGAGTAAACAAGTCGGGAATTTAGGAAGTGCATAAGCATCAAGGTAAGAAAGTAAGTGAACAAGTACATAAGTACGTATCTAAGTATCTATGTAATTAAGTACACAAGTACCTGATTAACACACACACACACACACACAGACACACAGACACAGACACACACACAGACACACAGACACACACACAGACACACAGACACACACAGACACAGACACAGACACACACACAGACACACAGACACAGACACAGACACACACACACACACAGACACAGACACAGACACACAGACACACAGACACACACACAGACACACACACAGACACAGACAGACACACAGACACACAGACACAGACACACACACAGACACACACACAGACACAGACACAGACACACAGACACAGACACAGACACACAGACACACAGACACAGACACAGACACACAGACACAGACACAGACACACAGACACACACACAGACACAGACAGACACACAGACACACAGACACACACACAGACACACAGACACAGACACAGACACACAGACACACAGACAGACACACAGACACACAGACACACACACAGACACAGACAGACACACAGACACACAGACACACACACAGACACAGACACAGACACACACACACACAGACACAGACACACACACAGACACACAGACACAGACACACAGACACACACACAGACACACAGACAGACACACAGACACACACACACACACACACAGACACAGACACACACAGACAGACACACACACAGACACACAGACAGACACACAGACACACACACACACACACAGACACAGACACACACACAGACACACAGACACAGACACACAGACACACAGACAGACACACACACAGACACACAGACACAGACACACACACAGACACACAGACACAGACACACAGACACACAGACAGACACACACACAGACACACAGACAGACACACAGACACACACACAGACAGACACAGACACAGACACACAGACAGACACACAGACACACACACACACACACAGACACAGACACACACACAGACACACAGACACAGACACACAGACACACAGACAGACACACACACAGACACACAGACAGACACACAGACACAGACAGACACAGACACAGACAGACACAGACACAGACACACACACAGACACAGACACACAGACACAGACACACAGACAGACACAGACACACAGACAGACAGACACACAGACAGACACAGACACAGACACACAGACACAGACACAGACACACAGACAGACACAGACACACAGACAGACAGACACACAGACACACAGACACAGACACACAGACACAGACACACAGACAGACACAGACACAGACACACAGACAGACACAGACACAGACACACAGACACACAGACAGACACAGACACAGACACACAGACACAGACACACAGACAGACACACAGACACAGACACACAGACACAGACACAGACACACAGACACAGACACAGACACACAGACACACAGACACACAGACACAGACACACAGACACAGACACAGACACACAGACACACAGACACACAGACACAGACACAGACACACAGACACACAGACACAGACACACAGACACAGACACACAGACACAGACACAGACACACAGACACAGACACAGACACACAGACACAAAGACACAAAGACACAGACACACAGACAGACACAGACACAGACACACAGACACAGACACAGACACACAGACAGACACAGACACAGACACACAGACACACAGACACAGACACAGACACACAGACACACAGACACAGACACACAGACACACAGACACACAGACACAGACACACAGACACACAGACACACAGACACAGACACACAGACACACAGACACACAGACACAGACACACAGACACACACACAGACAGACACAGACACAGACACACAGACAGACAGACACAGACACAGACACACACACAGACAGACACAGACACAGACACACAGACAGACAGACACAGACACAGACACACAGACACACAGACACAGACACACAGACACACAGACACAGACACACAGACACACAGACACAGACACACAGACAGACACAGACACACACACACACAGACACACAGACACAGACACACAGACAGACACAGACACACAGACACAGACACACACACAGACACACAGACACACACACAGACACACACACAGACACACAGACAGACACAGACAGACACAGACACACAGACAGACACAGACACAGACACACAGACACACAGACAGACACACAGACACAGACACACAGACAGACACACAGACACAGACACAGACACACAGACACACAGACAGACACACAGACACAGACACACAGACAGACACACAGACACAGACACAGACACACAGACACACAGACACAGACACACAGACACACAGACACAGACACAGACACAGACACAGACACAGACACAGACACACAGACACACACACACAGACACAGACACACACACAGACACACAGACAGACACAGACACAGACACACAGACACACAGACACAGACACAGACACACACACACACACAGACACACAGACACAGACACAGACACAGACACACAGACACACACACACAGACACAGACACACACACAGACACACAGACAGACACAGACACAGACACAGACACACAGACACACAGACACAGACACAGACACACAGACACACAGACACACACACAGACACACAGACAGACACAGACACAGACACAGACACACAGACACACAGACACAGACAGACACACACACAGACACAGACACAGACACAGACACACAGACACACAGACACACACACAGACACAGACACAGACACAGACACACAGACACACACACAGACACAGACACAGACACAGACACACAGACACACAGACACAGACACAGACACAGACACACAGACACAGACACAGACACACACACAGACACAGACACAGACACAGACACACAGACACACAGACACAGACACAGACACACAGACACACAGACAGACACACAGACACAGACACAGACACAGACACACAGACACACACACACAGACACAGACACACAGACACACAGACAGACACAGACAGACACAGACACAGACACACAGACAGACACACAGACACAGACACAGACACACAGACACACAGACACAGACACACAGACACAGACACAGACACACACACAGACACAGACACAGACACACAGACACACAGACACAGACACACAGACACACAGACACAGACACAGACACACAGACAGACACAGACACACACACAGACACAGACACAGACACACAGACACACAGACACAGACACAGACACAGACACACAGACACACAGACACAGACACAGACACACAGACACACAGACAGACAGACAAGCAGTCAGAGTGGTTGACAGACCGACACAGAAGGGCATGGGCGCTCTCAGCTCGCTCATCGGCAGCTCTGCACTGAAGTAATACTGAGAGTTGAGCAGCGTGGCGTTCTGGAAGTGAATGGGCACTGGATAACAGCGCAGGATCTCTGCAGTACCTCTCCTCTGCCTGCGGGGGCGCTCCTCCTCCACCACCACCTGGTACTTACTGCAGACAGACAGACAGACAGACAGACAGACAGGTTGATGTGTGCTCCTGATCTGTGACATCATCAAAGAATAAACAGAAAAATGTTGAGCATGGCGTTTTTAATCTTTAACAGCAACCTCGTCTTCATGAGACTCGTTGTTTCAGAACTCTTTTAAGAGTCAACATCATCCCCCTGCAGCGCCGGAGAGCCGCCATTTTAAACGTGCGCATGCGTGAGCTCGAGAGGACGCGGCATCTTATATTTTTTTATGTGGCCAATCAGAGGCTCACATTCCCCTGTCTGTCAAACACTTATCAGTTTTTATTTCAGCTAGTCACTTCACAGTGGTGGGAGGAGCCAATATTCCAACTAGCTAGCTATGCTAGTGTGAGTTAGCGTCCGCATATCAGCTCCCCGATCATGTCAGAATATAGTAACTTCACCCACTGCTCATTTTAGGACCACTGCAGGAAGGCGTGTTCTTGTTTAAATTATCGCACCGTTAACGAACAATGAATCATAGCTGTTTGTTTCTGGCTGCCAGCGTTAGCTAGCGCAGTTAGCATGCTAGCAAAGTTAGCTGAAATGTTGTCTGTTTTTACTTCAAAAAGTTGATTAAAAATGTTTCTGTCTGTCGAGGGTCAATGTTAAAATGGACGGTCCAGGGGCATGAAACCTCCGGGGAACATCTCATCCAGGGGTGTGTGGACAGACCCCGCCCACTGACGTCCCACACTCCCTCTGGTTCCTCTAGCGGAGGAGCAGATCACAGTCTGGGTCAGTGCGGTCTGACTTAGAGACAGGACGCTCGTCTTATCTGTCCCTGGGGTTTCATGTCCCTGTCCTCCAGACAGGTGGACCTGTTTCTCTGGATCACCACTAATCCATGTATGGACAGACGGAGACGTTTCTAATCAACATGTTAGAGTGTAAACTTTTCAGCGAGCTAACGCTGCAGCCAGAAACAAACATGTCTGATCCATCGTCTGTTTGATGACAGGACACGTTTCCCCTCAATGCTCCTCCTGAAATGTTTCCATAGTCTGTCATGATCCAGGATCCAGGAGCTGATCAGGAGACGTTAGCTACCGAGCTAGTGCGCTAAACAAGCAGCTGTGAGCGTGATGCTAACGTTATTTTCACTGTAACAATCTAAACTATGTTTTTAGGGATCAACGTACAACTGAGAGTCTGGTACTGGTGCATGTGCACGTCTAAACCGCCGTCTCTCCGGCTCTGCAGGAGGACGCTGCTCTTAGCATTAGCTGTAAACTGTATCTTTTGGTTAGGAGGGCTGACGCTGTTGGATATTAGCCAGTGGATTTTTAATCACACACCACCCCGACACATAAAGCTGCTCTCCTCCTCTTCTCCTCCATCTGTTGGTTCATTATTCAGCTGCACAGAAAGGTCAGCTCTGCCTCTCCTCCATCACTCTCCCCTTCACTTTTATTAACTCAGGAACTTTATAACGCTCTGACATTCGACTGATAATTCATGTCTGTGCACGTACGGGATCCTGCATGTGGCTACAGGACATAGAGACACAGTCCCACATGAAGCATCATCACTGTGTCTGTTTGTCAGCTGATCTGAATTCAAAATAACTTCCTGTCCTCGGGCCCGCAGTGAGGAGAAGAACCAGAGCTGTAAAGGACAGATAAATACCAGCTATCAGTCTGGAAGACAGGAAGGAGGAGGAGTCTCATAAACCGTGCTCGTTACCATGGTGATTTACAGCTTCTGTTATGGTGCTTCATGATGGTTTCAGTCTGCTGAGCAGAACTCGGACTCTTCGAGGCGTTATGGAGCTCTGGAAAACCTCGACAGATTTTACACACACCTGCCAGGCTCTACGGGAACTCTACTGACTCTACAGAGACTATATGGACTCTACAGGAACTCTACTGACTCTACAGAGACTCTGCTGACTCTACAGAGACTCCACTGACTCTACGGGAACTCTACTGACTCTACAGAGACTCTATGGATTCTACAGGAACTCTACTGACTCTACAGAGACTCTACTGACTCTACAGGAACTCTACTGACTCTACAGAGACTCTACTGACTCTACAGGAACTCTACTGACTCTACAGAGACTCTACTGACTCTACGGGAACTCTACTGACTCTACAGAGACTCTATGGATTCTACAGGAACTCTACTGACTCTACAGGAACTCTACTGACTCTACAGAGACTCTACTGACTCTACGGGAACTCTACTGACTCTACAGAGACTCTATGGACTCTACAGGAACTCTACTGACTCTACAGAGACTCTGCTGACTCTACAGAGACTCTACTGACTCTACAGGACTCTACTGACTCTACAGGAACTCTACTGACTCTACAGAGACTCTACTGACTCTACAGGAACTCTACTGACTCTACAGGACCTCTACTGACTCTACAGAGACTCTACTGACTCTACAGGAACTCTGCTGACTCTACAGGACCTCTGCTGACTCTACAGAGACTCTACTGACTCTACAGAGACTCTACTGACTCTACAGGAACTCTACTGACTCTACAGAGACTCTACTGACGCTACGGGAACTCTACTGACTCTACAGAGACTCTATGGACTCTACAGGAACTCTACTGGCTCTACAGGAACTCTGCTGACTCTACAGAGACTCTACTGACTCTACAGGAACTCTACTGACTCTACAGGAACTCTACTGACTCTACAGAGACTCTATGGACTCTACAGGAACTCTACTGACTCTACAGGACCTCTACTGACTCTACAGGAACTCTGCTGACTCTACAGAGACTCTACTGACTCTACAGGAACTCTGCTGACTCTACAGAGACTCTACTGACTCTACAGAGACTCTACTGACTCTACAGGAACTCTGCTGACTCTACAGGAACTCTACTGACTCTACAGGACCTCTACTGACTCTACAGGAACTCTACTGACTCTACAGAGACTCTGCTGACTCTACAGAGACTCTACTGACTCTACAGGAACTCTACTGACTCTACAGAGACTCTACTGACTCTACAGGAACTCTGCTGACTCTACAGAGACTCTACTGACTCTACAGGAACTCTACTGACTCTACAGGGACTCTACTGACTCTACAGGAACTCTACTGACTCTACAGAGACTCTACTGACTCTACAGAGACTCTACTGACTCTACAGGAACTCTACTGAGTCTACAGGAACTCTACTGACTCTACAGAGACTCTACTGACTCTACAGAGACTCTGCTGACTCTACAGGAACTCTACTGAGTCTACAGGAACTCTACTGACTCTACAGGAACTCTACTGACTCTACAGAGACTCTACTGACTCTACAGGAACTCTACTGACTCTACAGGAACTCTACTGACTCTACAGAGACTCTGCTGACTCTACAGGACCTCTACTGACTCTACAGAGACTCTACTGACTCTACAGGAACTCTACTGACTCTACAGAGACTCTGCTGACTCTACAGAGACTCTACTGACTCTACAGGAACTGTGCTGACTCTACAGAGACTCTACTGACTCTACAGAGACTCTACTGAGTCTACAGAGACTCTACTGACTCTACAGGAACTCTACTGAGTCTACAGGAACTCTACTGACTCTACAGAGACTCTGCTGACTCTACAGAGACTCTGCTGACTCTACAGGAACTCTACTGAGTCTACAGGAACTCTACTGACTCTACAGAGACTCTACTGACTCTACAGGAACTCTACTGACTCTACAGAGACTCTGCTGACTCTACAGGAACTCTACTGACTCTACAGGACCTCTACTGACTCTACAGAGACTCTACTGACTCTACAGGAACTCTACTGACTCTACAGAGACTCTACTGACTCTACAGGAACTCTACTGACTCTACAGAGACTCTACTGACTCTACGGGAACTCTACTGACTCTACAGAGACTCTATGGACTCTACAGGAACTCTACTGACTCTACAGAGACTCTGCTGACTCTACAGAGACTCTACTGACTCTACAGGAACTCTACTGACTCTACAGGGACTCTACTGACTCTACAGGACCTCTACTGACTCTACAGAGACTCTACTGACTCTACAGAGACTCTACTGACTCTACAGGAACTCTACTGACTCTACAGGACCTCTGCTGACTCTACAGAGACGCTACTGACTCTACAAGAACTCTACTGACTCTACAGAGACTCTACTGACTCTACGGGAACTCTACTGACTCTACAGAGACTCTATGGACTCTACAGGAACTCTACTGACTTTACAGGAACTCTGCTGACTCTACAGAGACTCTACTGACTCTACAGGAACTCTACTGACTCTACAGGAACTCTACTGACTCTACAGAGACTCTATGGACTCTACAGGAACTCTACTGACTCTACAGGAACTCTGCTGACTCTACAGAGACTCTACTGACTCTACAGAGACTCTACTGACTCTACAGGAACTCTACTGAGTCTACAGGAACTCTACTGACTCTACAGAGACTCTACTGACTCTACAGAGACTCTGCTGACTCTACAGGAACTCTACTGAGTCTACAGGAACTCTACTGACTCTACAGAGACTCTACTAACTCTACAGAGACTCTACTGACTCTACAGGAACTCTACTGACTCTACAGGAACTCTACTGACTCTACAGAGACTCTACTGACTCTACAGAGACTCTGCTGACTCTACAGGAACTCTACTGAGTCTACAGGAACTCTACTGACTCTACAGAGACTCTACTGACTCTACAGAGACTCTACTGACTCTACAGGAACTCTACTGACTCTACAGAGACTCTGCTGACTCTACAGGAACTCTACTGACTCTACAGAGACTCTAATGACTCTACAGAGACTCTGCTGACTCTACAGGACCTCTACTGACTCTACAGAGACTCTACTGACTCTACAGGAACTCTGCTGACTCTACAGAGACTCTGCTGACTCTACAGAGACTCTACTGACTCTACAGGAACTCTACTGACTCTACAGGAACTCTACTGACTCTACAGAGACTCTGCTGACTCTACAGAGACTCTATTGACTCTACAGGAACTCTACTGACTCAACAGAGACTCTACTGACTCTACAGGGACTATACTGACTCTACAGGACCTCTACTGACTCTACAGAGACTCTACTGACTCTACAGAGACTCTACTGACTCTACAGGACCTCTACTGACTCTACAGAGACTCTACTGACTCTACAGGACCTCTACTGACTCTACAGAGACTCTACTGACTCTACAGGACCTCTACTGACTCTACAGAGACTCTACTGACTCTACAGGACCTCTACTGACTCTACAGAGACTCTACTGACTCTACAGAGACTCTACTGACTCTACAGGACCTCTACTGACTCTACAGGA
This sequence comes from Cephalopholis sonnerati, assembly GCA_019142605.1. NCBI lineage: Eukaryota > Metazoa > Chordata > Actinopteri > Perciformes > Serranidae > Cephalopholis > Cephalopholis sonnerati. The sequence continues at coordinate 38,284,876 of JAGQAX010000021.1, read as the reverse complement.
TTTCTACTGACTCTACAGAAACTCTACTGACTCTACAGGAACTCTACTGACTCTACAGAGACTCTATTGACTCTACAGAGACTCTGCTGACTCTACAGAGACTCTACTGACTCTACAGGAACTCTGCTGACTCTACAGGACCTCTACTGACTCTACAGAGACTCTACTGACTCTACAGAGACTCTACTGACTCTACAGGAACTCTGCTGACTCTACAGGACCTCTGCTGACTCTACAGGAACTCTACTGACTCTACAGGAACTCTGCTGACTCTACAGGAACTCTACTGACTCTACAGAGACTCTGCTGACTCTACAGGAACTCTACTGACTCTACAGAGACTCTACTGACTCTACAGAGACTCTGCTGACTCTACAGAGACTCGACTGACTCTACAGGAACTCTACTGACTCTACAGAGACTCTACTGACTCTACAGGACCTCTACTGACTCTACAGAGACTCTACTGACCCTACAGAGACTCTACTGACTCTACAGGAACTCTACTGACTCTACAGGACCTCTACTGACTCTACAGGACCTCTACTGACTCTACAGAGACTCTACTGACTCTACAGGACCTCTACTGACTCTACAGAGACTCTACTGACTCTACAGAGACTCTACTGACTCTACAGGACCTCTACTGACTCTACAGGATTTCTACTGACTCTACAGAGACTCTGCTGACTCTACAGGAACTCTACTGACTCTACAGAGACTCTACTGACTCTACAGGAACTCTACTGACTCTACAGAGACTCTGCTGACTCTACAGAGACTCTACTGACTCTACAGGAACTCTACTGACTCTACAGAGACTCTACTGACTCTACAGGGACTCTACTGACTCTACAGGACCTCTACTGACTCTACAGAGACTCTACTGACTCTACAGAGACTCTACTGACTCTACAGGAACTCTACTGACTCTACAGGACCTCTACTGACTCTACAGAGACTCTACTGACTCTACAGGACCTCTACTGACTCTACAGAGACTCTACTGACTCTACAGGACCTCTACTGACTCTACAGGATTTCTACTGACTCTACAGAGACTCTACTGACTCTACAGGAACTCTGCTGACTCTACAGAGACTCTGCTGACTCTACAGGAACTCTACTGACTCTACAGGAACTCTACTGACTCTACAGAGACTCTACTGACTCTACAGGAACTCTATTGACTCTACAGAGACTCTACTGACTCTACAGGAACTCTATTGACTCTACACGAACTCTACTGACTCTACAGGAACTCTACTGACTCTACAGAGACTCTACTGACTCTACAGGAACTCTATTGACTCTACAGAGACTCTATTGACTCTACAGGAACTCTATTGACTCTACAGAGACTCTACTGACTCTACAGAGACTCTACTGACTCTACAGGAACTCTATTGACTCTACAGGAACTCTGCTGACTCTACAGGAACTCTACTGACTCTACAGGAACTCTACTGACTCTACAGAGACTCTGCTGACTCTACAGGAACTCTACTGACTCTACAGAGACTCTACTGACTCTACTGACTTGTTAAAGCTCAATAAAAACTCTCATTCCCCAGACTCGGCCGACCTGACGACACCAAGCAGCAGCCAGTCACAGAGGGACAGTCTGCAGCTCTGTTTTCCACCAGCAGGTGCCAGAGTTCACACACACAGAGCTGCACCTGAACGCAGCACAGTGAGTGTTCAGCAGTGTTCATGTCCCGAGGGAAATGTTGGAAACAATAGTTTTTTTTTTTTACTGGAACCAGACGCAGGACAGAAGTCATATATCACACACACACACACACACACACACACACACACACACACACACACACACACACACACACACACACACAGGGTGTGGATGGTGAAACTGCAGTATTGTCACATTTCCTGCCGGACAGGAAACTAAAGGAGGACAGGAAGACACACACACACATACACACACACACACACACACACACACACACACGCACACACTATCTGTATTGTTTGATTTCCACAGAAACGAGGAGAAGAGAGACAGATTCAATCATTTCCTCCTCCTCCTCACTCCTCTCTCTTCATCTCTTTCTTTCCTCGGCGTCTTTGACAAACCGTCTCCAATCACATTCCTTCACGCTCACATCGCCGCACTTGTTGTGTGTGTGTGTGACAGTAATCTGATTACAGCTGCAGGTCGCCCGCGGCAACACCTTTTGTCCTGTGATGTGAGGCTCTTATACATGAGTGTGTCGGTGTGTGTTGGTGTGTGTTGTGTGCCCGAGGGCCGACGCTCGCTCTGGTGTCAGAAGAGACAAAAGCAAAGTTAAATATAAACACACAAACATGAAATCGTATCTCAGAGCAGCATCTGTTCAATCTGATGGGTTTCACATAAACTATCATGTCAATTAACACACTGCACATCACACACACACACACATACATACACACACACACTCTTTACATCCTCAGTCTTGTTCCTGCTTGAAAAGAAAAACATAAATCTGGATGCGCCTGAAATGATCCGTTTTTCTTCTTTTGACTCGTCAGTGTGTCAACGTGTGTTTTATAGAAACGCTCTTTTCTCCCAGGCCGCCTGAACAACCCACCAGCTGCGTGCTCGCTTCATTTGATTTCGCTTTATTTATTGATCCTTTAACCGGGAAAAGGGACATAATTGGTGACACTCTGAACGGCGGGGATGTTTGATTGTTGATGGACACTTGAGTCCCGCAGTGACGGAGGAAGTGAAGCAGCTGCTGACGGCTGTGATGAGCGCTGAGTGGACCCTGAGTACACTTTCAGCTTCATTCAGCACACAGCTGGTTTGTGAGAGCGAGCGTTTATCTTTAGTCACACAGACTCACAGATCAACGGCAGAAAGTCATCTACCAGGGGTGTGCACGTTCGTGTGCTGCTGCATGGCGTCCGTAGGACCCCGTGTTTTGTTGACATCCCGCTGTGTTGATGCAGTTTGTCACGCAGAGTGAAAGTCGCCCTGATCGTGAAGACGTTTCAGTTCAACAGCTCGTATGACATCATACCAACAACATTCTGATTATGCTATGTGGTTAACGTGAGGTCAGGAAGTCAGATTTAAAACTACAAGCCCCGCCCCTGTGGTTGTATGACCCCGCCCACCAGTCTACCCCGTGGTTGTATGACCCCGCCCACCAGTCCAGTGTCTCTATCTATATCTATCTATACAATCAGCACAGCTTCAAGATTAGAGTCACCAATTCAGTATCTGACCAAATGTCTCCCCTTCTGTTCCTGAGATATGACGTTAAAACATGATGATGTCACAGTCAAGCTGACCTTTGACCTTTGACCTTTGGACCTTCATTATTTTATCCTGTTAGACATTTGTGTCAAGTTTGGTCAGAGTTAGTGTATGAATTCTTCAGTTATGGACAGAAACATGTTTGTGAGGTCACACTGACCTTTGACCTCTGACCACCAAATTCTAATCAGTTCATCCTCAAGTCCAAGGGGACGTTTATGCCCAATTTGTAGAGATTCCCCCACAGCGTCCTTGAGATATCACGATCACGAGAATGAGACAGACAGCCCACAAATATAACGCATCACCCATCCCCAAAGCCACACCTACTGCCGGCGCAGAGGGATCAAAACATCTTTTGTGAGGTCACAGTCACCTTGACCTTTGAGCACTAAATTCTAATCAGTTCGTCCTTGACTCCAAGTGGACGTTTGTGCCAAATTCGGAGGATTCCCTCATGGTGTTCTTGAGACATTGCAGCCACAAGAATGAGAAGGACAGGTCACAGGGACTGTGACCTTTACATATTCAAATGTGTTTATCAGGATAAAGCCCCTTAAGATCTAGTTTTGGAGGAGGTCCAAACATTTACTGCAGTCACTAGAAAACAGCTGAGAAGTGACACGGTGAGTCAACCGCAGAAACAGAGGTGCTCACAAAAACACTGATCAATAAAACCTGTGAATGCTACAACCAGCAGGGGGCAGCGTGTGATCAACAATCAGCTGTTCACGTGATATTTAAATTGGAGGCAAAGCAACCTAATCTCACTCTGATGTCGTCGAATACTGGTGCTCGGTCAGCGACTTCTGGCGTCAGACGCTGATGAAGAACGCCGTCCTTTCAGGTAGGCATGGTGAGTGGACAGTTACCACCCGGTGGTGTCAGGGGGGAAACACGGCGGGACAACAAATGTAAATGTGGTGAAAGTCTGAGCAGGGTGGACAGGTCCAGCAACCACCGACTATCACCCAGCAGGCCGGTGTTCACTTCCTGTAAGATTATGAAGTCAAACCCTGTTCTTTGTTCCCTAAACCCAACGTAACCACGTGTGTGTGTTGGCTAAATGTAACCATGTGTGTGTGTTGGCTAAACGTAACCACGTGTGTGTGTTGGCTAAATGTAACCATGTGTGTGTGTTGGCTAAATGTAACCACGTGTGTGTGTGTGTTGGCTAAATGTAATCATGTGTGTGTGTGTTGGCTAAATGTAACCATGTGTGTGTGTTGGCTAAATGTAACCATGTGTGTGTGTGTTGGCTAAATGTAACCATGTGTGTTTGTGTGTTGGCTAAACGTAACCACGTGTGTGTGTTGGCTATATGTAACCATGTGTGTGTGTTGGCTAAACGTAACCACGTGTGTGTGTTGGCTAAATGTAACCATGTGTGTGTGTGTTGGCTAAATGTAACCATGTGTGTGTGTTGGCTAAATGTAACCATGTGTGTGTGTGTTGGCTAAATGTAACCATGTGTGTGTGTTGGCTAAATGTAACCACGTGTGTGTGTGTGTTGGCTAAATGTAATCATGTGTGTGTGTGTTGGCTAAATGTAACCATGTGTGTGTGTTGGCTAAATGTAACCATGTGTGTGTGTGTTGGCTAAATGTAACCATGTGTGTTTGTGTGTTGGCTAAATGTAACCATGTGTGTGTGTGTGTTGGCTAAATGTAACAATGTGTGTGTGTGTGTTGGCTAAATGTAACCATGTGTGTGTGTGTTGGCTAAATGTAACCACGTGTGTGTGTGTGTTGGCTAAATGTAACCATGTGTGTGTGTGTTGGCTAAATGTAACCATGTGTGTGTGTTGGCTAAATGTAACCATGTGTGTGTGTGTTGGCTAAATGTAACCACGTGTGTGTGTTGGCTAAACGTAACCACATGTGTGTGTGTTGGCTACATGTAACAATGTGTGTGTGTGTGTTGGCTAAATGTAACCGTGTGTGTGTGTTGGCTAAATGTAACCACGTGTGTGTGTTGGCTAAATGTAACCACGTGTGTGTGTTGGCTAAATGTAACCACGTGTGTGTGTGTGTTGGCTAAACGTAACCACGTGTGTGTGTTGGCTAAACGTAACCACGTGTGTGTGTTGGCTAAATGTAACCACATGTGTGTGTTGGCTAAACGTAACCACGTGTGTGTGTGTGTTGGCTAAATGTAACCACGTGTGTGTGTGTTGGCTAAATGTAACCATGTGTGTGTGTGTTGGCTAAATGTAACCATGTGTGTGTGTGTGTGTTGGCTAAACGTAATCACGTGTGTGTGTGTGTTGGCTAAACGTAACCACGTGTGTGTGTGTGTTGGCTAAACGTAACCACGTGTGTGTGTTGGCTAAACGTAACCACGTGTGTGTGTGTTGGCTAAACGTAACCATGTGTGTGTTGGCTAAATGTAACCACGTGTGTGTGTTGGCTAAATGTAACCACGTGTGTGTGTTGGCTAAACGTAACCACGTGTGTGTGTTGGCTAAACGTAACCACGTGTGTGTGTGTGTTGGCTAAACGTAACCACGTGTGTGTGTTGGCTAAACGTAACCACGTGTGTGTGTGTGTTGGCTAAATGTAACCACGTGTGTGTGTTGGCTAAACGTAACCACGTGTGTGTGTGTGTTGGCTAAACGTAACCACGTGTGTGTGTGTGTTGGCTAAACGTAACCACGTGTGTGTGTGTTGGCTAAATGTAACCATGTGTGTGTGTTGGCTAAACGTAACCATGTGTGTGTGTGTTGGCTAAATGTAACCATGTGTGTGTGTGTGTTGGCTATATGTAACCATGTGTGTGTGTGTGTTGGCTAAATGTAACCATGTGTGTGTGTGTGTTGGCTAAATGTAACCATGTGTGTGTGTGTGTTGGCTAAATGTAACCATGTGTGTGTGTGTTGGCTATATGTAACCATGTGTGTGTGTGTGTTGGCTAAATGTAACCATGTGTGTGTGTTGGCTAAATGTAACCGTGTGTGTGTGTGTGTTGGCTAAATGTAACCGTGTGTGTGTATGTTGGCTAAATGTAACCGTGTGTGTGTGTTGGCTAAATGTAACCATGTGTGTGTGTTGGCTAAATGTAACCATGTGTGTGTGTGTTGGCTAAATGTAACCATGTGTGTGTGTTGGCTAAATGTAACCATGTGTGTGTGTTGGCTAAATGTAACCATGTGTGTGTGTTGGCTAAATGTAACCACGTGTGTGTGTGTTGGCTAAATGTAACCACGTGTGTGTGTGTTGGCTAAATGTAACCATGTGTGTGTGTTGGCTAAATGTAACCACGTGTGTGTGTGTTGGCTAAATGTAACCACGTGTGTGTGTGTTGGCTAAATGTAACCATGTGTGTGTGTTGGCTATATGTAACCATGTGTGTGTGTTGGCTATATGTAACCATGTGTGTGTGTGTTGGCTAAATGTAACCATGTGTGTGTGTGTGTTGGCTAAATGTAACCGTGTGTGTGTGTGTTGGCTAAATGTAACCACGTGTGTGTGTGTTGGCTAAATGTAACCACGTGTGTGTGTGTTGGCTAAATGTAACCATGTGTGTGTGTGTTGGCTAAATGTAACCGTGTGTGTGTGTTGGCTAAATGTAACCATGTGTGTGTGTGTTGGCTAAATGTAACCATGTGTGTGTGTGTGTGTTGGCTAAATGTAACCATGTGTGTGTGTTGGCTAAATGTAACCATGTGTGTGTGTGTGTTGGCTAAATGTAACCATGTGTGTGTGTGTGTTGGCTAAATGTAACCATGTGTGTGTGTTGGCTAAATGTAACCATGTGTGTGTGTGTTGGCTAAATGTAACCGTGTGTGTGTGTTGGCTAAATGTAACCATGTGTGTGTGTGTTGGCTAAATGTAACCATGTGTGTGTGTGTGTGTGTTGGCTAAATGTAACCATGTGTGTGTGTTGGCTAAATGTAACCATGTGTGTGTGTGTTGGCTAAATGTAACCGTGTGTGTGTTGGCTAAATGTAACCATGTGTGTGTGTTGGCTAAATGTAACCATGTGTGTGTGTGTGTTGGCTAAATGTAACCATGTGTGTGTGTGTGTGTTGGCTAAATGTAACCATGTGTGTGTGTGTGTTGGCTAAATGTAACCATGTGTGTGTGTGTGTGTTGGCTAAATGTAACCATGTGTGTGTGTGTGTGTTGGCTAAATGTAACCATGTGTGTGTGTGTGTGTTGGCTAAATGTAACCATGTGTGTGTGTGTTGGCTAAATGTAACCATGTGTGTGTGTGTTGGCTAAATGTAACCACGTGTGTGTGTGTTGGCTAAATGTAACCATGTGTGTGTGTGTGTGTGTGTTGGCTAAATGTAACCATGTGTGTGTGTGTGTTGGCTAAATGTAACCATGTGTGTGTGTGTTGGCTAAATGTAACCGTGTGTGTGTGTTGGCTAAATGTAACCGTGTGTGTGTTGGCTAAATGTAACCATGTGTGTGTGTGTTGGCTAAATGTAACCGTGTGTGTGTGTTGGCTAAATGTAACCGTGTGTGTGTGTGTTGGCTAAATGTAACCATGTGTGTGTGTGTTGGCTAAATGTAACCATGTGTGTGTGTGTTGGCTAAATGTAACCGTGTGTGTGTGTTGGCTAAATGTAACCATGTGTGTGTGTGTTGGCTAAATGTAACCATGTGTGTGTGTGTTGGCTAAATGTAACCATGTGTGTGTGTTGGCTAAATGTAACCATGTGTGTGTGTGTGTTGGCTAAATGTAACCATGTGTGTGTGTGTTGGCTAAATGTAACCATGTGTGTGTGTGTTGGCTAAATGTAACCGTGTGTGTGTGTTGGCTAAATGTAACCATGTGTGTGTACATTCAGATATCTGGAGGTCAGAGGTCAAAGAGGCCGCCAGCACCTGGGACCACTGAGAAGGTGTTCCAGAAGGGTCTGAAAGGGTTAAAGGTCAGAGTTGTTGTCGCGGCCCAGCTGGCGACACGCGGCCGACGCCCGGGCTCTGACGAGACGTTCACAGACATGATGCGTGTGTCTCTACCTGATCAGGAGAACAAAGCGTCTTTGTTGCTTTCACTGTGTTGCAGAGATAAAGCGTCCGTTCATAACGAGAGACGAGCCGAAGCATCTCTGTGTTCCTGACTCAAAGGGAAGGGAGTGTGTGTGTGTGTGTGTGTGTGTGTGTGTGTGTGATTGACACATTAGCTGTTAATCCCTTGTTAATCCTCGGTGTTAGCAGCAGGCTCTGATTAGCCCCGCCCGCTGATCGTTAATTAACCAAATCCCTCGTTACAGCCCGACGACGGAGAGCAGACAGCTGTTGACATGACGACTGTTACCGCGGATACAGCCTCCCCGTGGGCCTCGACGATGGAGATTTAGCAGAGTGTGTCTGAGTCAGACTGTAGAAAGTTTGCAGTGGTAATTATCTGCATTCACATCCAAGAAGGAACCAGAGGAGACAAACAGACGCCGAGAGACGGATGAATAAATGACAGCCTCCATTAATCTGCGGTCGGATGAATTCTTCATCGGACGATCACAAAACTCACATCAATGTTTCATTGCACACTTCCATGGCTGAGGAAAAAAAAACCCCTCTGATTTAATAATAAAATGACAAACCGACGTCAGCTCCTCTTCCTGCTCTGTGTCTCAGCTTCCTGTTCAGACAGGAAGAAGCTCCTCTGATGCCGACACACTGACGACAGCTGAGGTCCAGGTGAGTTCTCAGGTCTGTCAGAGAAACCCTTACTAACCGACTCACCACATGAACACATGAACACATCACTCCGGCTTTCTCTTCATCAACTTCCTGTTTGTTTCAGAATTCATTTTTAAATGTTGGTTTCTAAACCTGTAGCTGGAGCGAGTCCTGAGCGTTCATCTGATGTGCTGGTCTGACGCGCTCCCTCAGATCCACGGCTGCTCGACCAAACGTCCACCACAGCAGAACCCAACAGAACGGTGATGCTGCTTTCACTGTCTGTCTGAACATCCTCTGATTCAGTCGCCAGCTTCAAACCAAATCTTAAAAACTCAAAATCTTTTTAGACTTTCACTCGTGAAGCTTTTCTTTAACAAACTGGTATCAAACCTGTTTTTATGTGTGGGAGCATTTGAGACACGCAGCCGAGTGGCGAGTGCAGCGACAAGCCTCCAACAGCCAGTAAACACTGGGCCACATCAGCCGAGTCATTTTCCCACAGTAAACACATCACGAACACACAGCCGCTTCACGCACAGGCCCAACAGTGTGAAGTTCCTGACCCTCTGCCGACATCATACATGTCTCAGTTTATTTACATACGTGTTTCATTTTCAGGGACTCACCCTACATTTTGTTTTCTTTCATTTTTCTCAGAAAAAGTGAAGTTTGATGAAAGTTATGTTTGTGCTGTAAGAGTTAAGTTTGCAGCATCTACTTTAATAACCCCCAAAAGGAAAAATCGCTTTTGTTCATTTCTGTTGGAATAAAGTGAAACTTTTTCAGGTCATTCGTTTGTCTTCTGTAGTTTGTTTTTAAGAAAGGAAAAAAAAAAACAAAACAAAACCTTTTATAAAATCATAAATCTCGTGTGGTCTGAGAAAATTGAGATTTTGTCTTCAGGCTGTGTCGCCGCGCTCGCAGTTAAAACACTTAAGAAGTTCTGTGTTGTTCTTATTGTCTGCAGCAGGTGACCTCCTCAGCCCCTCTAACCAAAGTTCAAAATATTTAAGTCGATAAAAATTCAAAAAAAAAAAATTTGACACCGCGGCGCCTTTTCTTCTAACTTTAGCCGAGCCTCAGCAGCAGTGACTCGTCTCGAGCCCTCCTCACAATGGATTCCAAATCCATAAGAGTCTAAGTCTCAGAGGAAAACAAAGAATTTGATAGCGCGTGGACAGATTTGTTTGCTGCACAGTTAAAGTGCCACATAATCCCAAAGATCCCGCTGTAGAGGAGCTGTCGTGTGGTGACACATCTTTCTGAGTGCTTTAATGTCAGTGGGCTAATTTAGACTCAGGACGCAGTGTTACCACGAGGCTCAGACATGTTTGCAGCTCCAGGCAGACTTATTTCAATTATTTGGGGTTACAAAATGGCTCTTTGGAAAGTTAAGGTTGGCGCCCTGGTCTACACCCGGGGTACGTACGACGTTTGTTTAACAGCCTGTTTGTCAGGAGTCTCCTGCAGGAGGACGGTCATGTGGCGTCATCGATGCGACGGTCAGGGTGGTCTCAGTTCTTCTTTTTCATTGTTAGTTTGTCTTGTTTATGTGGTTTTCACAAACTGTTCAGTTTCACATTGCTCATTTTGGACACAACTGAAAAAGGACATTTTTAATCTCAAGACGTTTTTCTGGTTAAATTAAAAAAATAAAATTAAAAAAACAAAGTTCAGATTTGTTTCCTGAAAATTAATTCAAAAAGCACATATTTAATGAGATAACACCTAATTTACATATTTAAACATAAAATTTAAGGAAACGTGTGACACTAAAAATATGTGTTTTAATGTGCAGAAGTTTGACGGCGTTCCCCCGCAGTGTCTCCTGTTAATAATGCGTGGACACGTCTGGATTTGGGTTTATTTTTGTGATATAAATTGAAAAGCTTCATGTGTTTGTTTCTCTGCCTCCTCTTCGTTCTTATCGGCAGAACTTGGACTTCAGGGAATCACAAGTCCAGTTCTGAGCTGTAAAATGGGTTTTTATTTCTTTATAATTAATTAGAATTCTTCCTGTTTTCCGTCAGTTATTTCTAAAATAAGATGCACATAAACTCATCCTGTTGAGGTGTTACATGACACATTCAAGCTAACAGAGACCCGCTGATTCTTCCTGGATATCTCAGTCACTGTACGAACAGAACAGACTCCATGTCCGATATCACTGATGTCACAGCCGTCATTGGACCTGACACGCTTTCTGTCTTCATATCGAACCATCACACTTCAGGAAGTTGTCATGCACTGCCCGTACGTTTTCCTGCCAGCAGCATGGCATCAAAATTCGTACATATCCCACGTACTCATGCTGCAGTAATTCGTGATGTTCGTCAGTGTTCATTCTGACTGTTATTTTAGATTTAGTCTCAGTTTTGAGACGAAAAAGTTTTGGTCACATTTTAGTCATTTTTACCCTTCATAGTTTCAGTCGATGAAAACTGACATTTTGGTCGCCAAAAAATTCAAAGCGTTTTAATATACAGAAATTCTGAATGTTTAAATTGACAAAAATTTAAAACATTTAAGTTGATGAAAATTCAAAATGTTTCAAAATTAAATTTTAATTTAAAAGTACATTCTTTTTTTTTATAATACTTGAAACTTTAAACCATTTTTTAACGTAAATGTATGTAAAAAGACCGACACACCGCTGAGGAGGAGAGAAGATGTGCAGTTAGATTGTCAGTCTGGTTGCCTTTTGTTTTCAGTAACGTCAATAAGCAAACGTACACGGTGTGATCACCGCCAATTCGCAGCTGATGTTTTGATCTCATTCTTCTTCTTCTTCTTATTTTACTCTGTGAAAAGTGTTTGTGCAGCGGAAACCGTACGACGTAAACTCACCAAATCTGGCAGGTGGCTGTAAATTCCACTCAGGCACAAATAAAAGACGCTCACTGACCTGAAAGAGGCGCCGTAACTATCAAGTTTTCACAATGATCTCGAGAGCAGCTCGGCTCAGAGTCACAATTGTCTCACCGTACTAATCTCTCACTTCGTCTGCATCGGTCGAGGACTGTTGTTTTAATCGTCCCGAAACTTCATCTACGAACATCGCTGATCTGAAGTAATCAAAGGACAGCAGGTGGGGGGGGTCTCTACTCTCAGCTCTTCAAGACGGCCTTTTGACAACTTTGGAATAACGTACTGCCAATATGACATTTTCATTGTACGACTGTTCGTCTGTTGTACGAGGTACTTTGTTTAGTTTTTGTTTGTCTGTTTGTTTGTTTGTTGTGTTGTATGTAAACACACCTGCCCCTCTCATTGTAAACAACATGGTCTCCACCAGAGGGCGCCGCTGTCGGGTACAAAACACAAAGACAGACAAAGGCTGTCGAAGGAAATGTCGATCCGTCATTTGGCTTCAGAATTTTACTTTTTCAAACATTTGTCTTTAAGTCCAAATTTACATATAAATCAAAAATGGTGGAAGCAATCGCGACCAGACTTGGAGCACGTGTGCGGGTACTACGTCTCCGCTTCGCTAAGCAGCCTTGACACATCCTGACACTAGAGGGCGCCACAAATACGTAAAGTTTGTATCTCATAATCAGCTGCAGGGATCAATATGAAATTCTGTTCAGACCATCTGGAGTCATGACTTAGTTCCGACTGCTGAAAGAGGGCGGGGCTTATTACAGTAAATCTACATGTGAATGAAGACGTTTCACATTAAAAGCTTTAAAACATTGTGGATAACTCACCCGCACGTCCGACAGAGCTGAAATGATCTCGACACATCCGCTGAGTGTGTCGAACGCTGCCGCAGGGTTTACATGACGAGTGCAGCACTCGTATCTTCATCTTTTATCTGATTGGCTGTAACTCTGACGTGTTTGTGATCTTTGCTGCTGACGTGAATAAACTGATCTGAGGTCTGTTTGTTCAAAAGTGAAGATCAGAGCTGAGATCAGTCACAGCTTCTTCTTCATGTCCTGTTTTAATGTTTAACGTCTCGCTCATGAAAACTGGATGAAGACGAAGATTGATGCTGCTGAATATTTCAACATCTGTGAGTGTGTGTGTGTGTGTGTGTTACAGTGTGTGTGTGTGTGTTACTGTGTGTGTTACAGTGTGTGTGTGCGTGTGTGTGTGTGTGTGTGTGTTACCTGACGGGAGCGCCGCGGCTCTGAGCTGGTTTCAACAGGACGGTGACGGTGGAGTCCGTCTGGTTGAGAGGAGACTCCTGATCATACGCTGGCATCAGAGGAGCTGAGGAGGAGGAGGAAGAAGAGGGGTCAGTGTTACGTCTTCATTTGTTTGGCGTTGACGTCTCTGAGACTCACCTGAGATCTGAGATCTGTGTGGAGACTCACCTGAGATCTTGGTGGTGAACTGGGTGATGACTGGCGGTCCGAAGCCTTTAACGGTGGAGGCTCTTATTGTGAAGGAGTAGGTGGAGCCTGGGTAGAGGCCGGTGAACACGTGGCTCGTCTCGTTGGCCTGTTTGAACACCTTTCCGCTCTGATTGGACAGGTCGAACTCTGTGTCGAAGGAGCTCAGGGCTTTGTAGGAGATCTGTGAAGGAGGACCACATTAATGTCTGGCTGCCTCGCAGGGGATTGTGGGTAATGGAGTCTTTACTGCAAATCTGAATTTGGTTTACATTCATATTTTAAAGTTATATTCTTTGTTTAAATGTTGGCCCTTCCCCCTCTTTATGTCCCGTATTTAAATATTGCCCCTCCCCCTCTTTATGTCCCGTATTTAAATGTTGCCCCCCCCCCCCTTATGTCCCGTATTTAAATGTTGGCCCCTCCCCCTCTTTATGTCCCGTATTTAAATCTTGCCCCCCCCCCCCCCCTTTATGTCCCGTATTTAAATGTTGCCCCCCCCCCTTATGTCCCGTATTTAAATGTTGGCCCCTCCTCCTCTTTATGTCCCGTATTTAAATGTTGCCCCCCCCCCCTTTATGTCCCGTATTTAAATGTGTGCCCCTCCCCCTCTTTATGTCCCGTATTTAAATGTTGCCCCCCCCCCTTTATGTCCCGTATTTAAATGTGTGCCCCTCCCCCTCTTTATGTCCCTTATTTAAATGTTGGCCCCCCCCCCTTTATGTCCCGTATTTAAATGTTGGCCCCTGTTAGCGTTCCAACACCTTTAGCCCCTCATCGTGGAGCCTGTGTGCAGCAGCAGGGGCGGGGCTGTGAGATATGATGCAGATGGTGACATCCCGGCGTGATGTGTTGGGTTTACCTCGTACTGTCGGATGAGGCCGTACGTCTGCAGCGGTTCCCTCCAGCTCAGACTGATCTGCTGCTCGTAACTACTGCCGAGGATTGAATCCACGGGGACGGCTCCGGGAACTGAGACACAAACATTTAAGGTTTTAAAAACTTTATTGAACACCACAGAAGTCGACTGATGGACAACGTCATACCGTCCTCGTCCGTCAGCACCAGCAGCTCCTCGCTCTCCTTGCGTCCCTCGGGGTTACTCAAGACGAGTCTCAGACTGACGTTGGTGAACGGTGGAAGATTACGCACGATGTGCTGCGGCACGGTGCTTAGCGTGTCGTACACCACCTCCTCCCGCACCTCCTCCTTCACCGGCTCCCTGCAGGACAGACAGGAAGAAGAGGGAGGTGTTAACCTTTGCCAGGACTCTCTGTAGTTTACTTTTTTAAATGTTGGCCCCTCCCTCTGTGTGTGTCACTTCTCTTTGAAAGCTGACCCCTCCCCCTTTTCAATGATGGTCCCCTCCCTCTGTACATATCACTGTTCTTTAAATGTTGGCCCCTCCCCCCCAGGTCCTGTGTGTACCTGCTGGCGGCCCCTGCAGGTCTGTAGCGGTACTGTACAGTCAGGTTGTAGCTGTGGCAGCGGGTCACGTTGTATCCAAACGGCTCCCATCGTACCGTCACCTGTTTGGACTGAATGTCGACGACCTCGAGACGCCGTGGGCCGTGCATGGGATCTGACGGACAGACACAAAGAGAAACAGGTCATCTCTCCAAACAGATGCCATCTTTACCCCTCAGCAGACGCCATCTTTACCCCTCAGCAGACGCCATCTTTCCCCCTCAGCAGACGCCTCACACTGATTAACCATCTTGTTTACGTGACATCAGACAGATCTGATCTGAGCTGTGTGTGAACGTCACATCTTCAAACAAACAAACATCCTTTTATTTAAAGTGAAAACAGTCTGATGCTGATAAGCTTCCTGTCATGCTCCATCTCGGCCAATCAGCAGGCGGCCTGAGCCGAGCAGGTGACCCTCGGCGTCTCTTGTCCTCCTCGTGACGACTGAACTGCTGCTTCCTGCAGCCGAATCTCTTCATCACATCAGTGTTTTGTCAACAAGCTGAATCTGAGGACGCCGTGTGTCCTTCATTTTACCCTCCTGCTGCCGCACGTCTCATATGTTACCATGGAAACGTGCTCAGTGCGAAATACAGCGAGATTTCAGCGCTCCGCTGCAGCCACCACATCGTCAACAACACTGTCCTGCAAATGTTTCACAATAAAAGCCTCGTGTTAACAACAGGAAGGATTCTGTCCACACAAACACTGCTGTGGGACTTTTACTTTGAAATGGAAACAGGAAGTGCTGAGTTAAAAATAAATGTAAATGTTTTTAATGTGTGACTGAAACTGTCGGAGAGGTGGTGTGATGTCAGATTGATCATCGAGATGTCATTTTCACCGTTTGCCGAAAATTGCAGAGAAAACAGGCGACAATGCCGCCGCTGAGCAGAGCTGCTCACACAGGCGGTGTGGCTGCTCAGACCTGTCAACGTTTGCGCCAAAAACAAACAAACAAACAACAACAAAAAATGAGATTTCACAACCCACATGCACTGTTCGCACCAAAACCAACCAACCAAACAAACAAACAACAACGACAACAAAAAATGAGGTTCCAAGACACACTGGTTCAAAAGGTTTTAGGGTGGCGGCCATCTTGGATTTTGTTTGTAAAAACTGTGTGTGTAACTTTTGAACTGCACAAGCTACAAATGTGAGCTTGTTGCTGATTTCATGTTTTTGAGCACGAGAAACACGTTTGAATGTTTATTTTTATGATCAGATGCATCTGGACCCCTAATTTGCATATTTCCAAGATGGCGGCTACCCAAAATAATGTATATATTTTTTAACTCTTGGCCAACTTGGTGTCGATGTCATATTTTAAATGGTAAATGGACCTGTATTTGTATAGCGCCTTTCTAGTCACTCAAAGCGCTTTTTACACTACGAGTCACATTCACCCATTCACACACACACATTCATACACTAGCGGCCGAGGCTACCGCACAAGGTGCCACCTGCTCCTCAGAAACACATTGGAATACTCAAATTTATTATTTATTTTAAAACTACATTATGTTTTATTGATGATCTCTAATTTGCATATTTCCAATATGGCCGCTATCCCAGAAAATAGAATTTTGGAACACATTTTCATCCAGATTAAATAGAAGTGATGAGCCGCTCCCATTCTGTCTCCATGTTTGCAACACCACAGATATCATTGACAGACAGGTTAAAGAAAAAAAAAATACTTCATTACAAAACTTAAATGGATTTCTGGTGGCAGCCATATTGAATTTTGCCACCATGGCCATCAGAATGCTTATCTGCTGCACCCCGAAATCCAGATGTCTTCTACTTATCCTCAGCTGTACGTTCACCAAATTTGGTGCTTTTACCACAAACTGAACAATTGTCTTGATTTTGTGAGCTGTGCCGCAGCTGCGCTGTCGCCACCCTGCTGCCATGCTGCCGCCACGCAGCCGCAATGGGATGGGTGATAATCAGCCTTCTCCCACAGGTCACATGACCCTGCAGAAGTCACGGATTTTTATTGGCTCCAGCTGCGACATCTGAATGAACGCACTAATGTTAGCTCCTTAACCGGCGAGATGCAACGACACGCCACCACAAAATACCGTCTGTCTCCGCCCAATCAGCGCTCAGACAGCGATCTAAAGATATAAGAAGAAGTGACCTCCGTAACATCCTCACTGACCTCCACGCTGCTTTCTACTGTTTACTAACCTGTTGTCAGGCTCGTCTGTGACGTCCGACGTGACTCACCAGTAACTTTTCTTTAGCATGTTTAAGTGTGCAGCAGCCTCATGATCAACAGAGAATCAGTACACTACACGCAGCTCCACAACAGAGTCTACAGGACAGACTGGGGACATCATGGAGGGACGGACTGAAGACAGGGATCAATCATCAATCAATTTTATTTATAAAGCCCAATATCACAAATCACAATTTGCCTCAAAGGGCTTTACAGCATACAACATCCCTCTGTCCTCTGTCCCTCTGTCCTCTGTCACTCCGTCCTCTGTCACTCCGTCCTCTGTCCTTTGGACCCTCACAGCTGATCAGGAAAAACTCCCCCAAAAAACCCTTTAACCTCAGGAAGAACAGCTGAGGAGGGATCCCTCTTCCAGGACGGACACACGAGCAATAGATGTTGTACAGAACAGATCAATATAATGAATTAACAGTAATCCATATGACACAATGAGACATAAAGAGAGACAGATATTATATTAATAATATGATTATATATGTATGTGACAATAATGACGTGTGTATAATAGTCCAGGTATGACTAATAGTAACAGCAGCAGTGGGAGGCATCAGGCAGGACCACGGCAGCAGCACAACACCACACACCATCCAGGCACAGCTGTGACACGAGTTAACCTGAGAGACAGCGGAGCACAAAGGCTCCAGAGAACAAGCCGAGTTAGTGACATGCTGTAGAGCCAAGTTAGTGATATGCTGTAGAGCAGAGTTAGTGACATGCTGTAGAGCAGAGTTAGTGACATGCTGTAGAGCAGAGTTAGTGACATGCAGTAGAGCAGAGTTAGTGACATGCTGTAGAGCCGAGTTAGTGACATGCAGTAGAGCAGAGTTAGTGACATGCTGTAGAGCAGAGTTAGTGACATGCAGTAGAGCAGAGTTAGTGACATGCAGTAGAGCAGAGTTAGTGACATGCTGTAGAGCAGAGTTAGTGACATGCAGTAGAGCAGAGTTAGTGACATGCTGTAGAGCCGAGTTAGTGACATGCTGTAGAGCCGAGTTAGTGACATGCTGTAGAGCAGAGTTAGTGACATGCTGTAGAGCCGAGTTAGTGACATGCTGGAGAGCAGAGTTAGTGACATGCTGTAGAGCCGAGTTAGTGACATGCTGTAGAGCCGAGTTAGTGACATGCTGTAGAGCCGAGTTAGTGACATGCTGTAGAGCAGAGTTAGTGACATGCAGTAGAGCAGAGTTAGTGACATGCAGTAGAGCCGAGTTAGTGACATGCTGTAGAGCAGAGTTAGTGACATGCAGTAGAGCCGAGTTAGTGACATGCTGTAGAGCCGAGTTAGTGACATGAAGTAGAGCAGAGTTAGGGACATGCAGTAGAGCCGAGTTAGTGACATGCAGTAGAGCCCAGTTAGTGACATGCTGTAGAGCCGAGTTAGTGACATGCAGTAGAGCAGAGTTAGTGACATGCTGTAGAGCCCAGTTAGTGACATGCAGTAGAGCAGAGTTAGTGACATGTAGTAGAGCAGAGTTAGTGACATGTAGTAGAGCAGAGTTAGTGACATGCTGTAGAGCCGAGTTAGTGACATGCAGTAGAGCAGAGTTAGTGACATGTAGTAGAGCAGAGTTAGTGACATGCTGTAGAGCCGAGTTAGTGACATGCAGTAGAGCAGAGTTAGTGACATGCAGTAGAGCAGAGTTAGTGACATGCAGTAGAGCTGGGTTAGGGACATGCAGTAACAGGACATGAATGTTAGCAAAGGAGAGAGAGAGAGAGGAGGAGAGAAGGGGCTCGGTGTATTATAGGAGGTCCCCCGGCAGACTAGGCCTATGTCAGCCTAACTAGGGGCTGGTCCAAGACAGGCCTGAGCCAGCCCTAACTATAAGCTTTATCAAAAAGGAAAGTCTTAAGTCTAGTCTTGAAAGTGGAGACGGTGTCTGCCTCCCGGACCGAAACAGGAAGCTGATTCCACAAAAGAGGAGCCTGATAGCTGAAGGCTCTGGCTCCTGTTCTACTTTTGGAGACTTTAGGGACCACAAGTAACCCTGCATTCTCAGAGCGCAGTGTTCTGGATTAGCTGGAGAGTTTTCAGGCACTTATTAGAGCTACCTGATAATAGAGAATTACAGTAATCCAGCCTCGAGGTAACAAACGCATGGACCAGTTTTTCAGCATCTTTTAGTGACAGGATAGGCCTAATTTTCACAATATTACGCAGATGAAAAAATGCAGTCCGAGACGTTTGTTTTAAATGGGAGTTAAAAGACAAATCTTGATCAAATATTACTCCGAGGTTTCTTACGGTGGTGCTAGAGGCCAGAGCAATGCCATCCAGAGAAACTATATCATCAGATAAAGAGTTTCTGAGCTGTTTGGGGCCAAGAACAATAACTTCAGTTTTGTCTGAATTTAACATCAGGAAATTGGAGCTCATCCAGGTTTTTATATCTTTAAGGCATTTCTGAAGTTTAGTTAATTGATCCGTTTCTTCTGGTTTTATCGATAAATACAACTGTGTATCATCCGCATAACAATGGAAATTTATAGAGTGATTTCTGATGATGTTACCTAAGGGAAGCATATATAGAGTGAATAGAATTGGTCCGAGCACTGAACCTTGAGATACTCCAAAACAAACTTTAGTACGTGAAGATGATTCATTATGAACGTGAACAAACTGAAAACGATCGGATAAGTAAGATTTAAACCAGCTTAGTGCAGAACCTTTAAGGCCAATTGAATGTTCCAGTCTCTGTAGCAGAATTTGATGGTCAATTGTGTCAAATGCAGAACTAAGATCTAGTAAGACAAGTACAGAGACGAGTCCTTGGTCTGAAGCAATCAGAAGGTCATTTGTAATTTTAACTAGTGCTGTCTCGGTACTATGATGCACTCTAAATCCTGACTGAAATTCATCAAATAAATTATTATCATGGAGAAAGTCACACAGCTGGTCTGCGACTACTTTCTCAAGGATCTTTGAGAGAAAGGGAAGGTTGGATATTGGTCTGTAGTTGGCTAACACCTCTGGATCCAATGTGGGCTTTTTTAACAGAGGTTTAATTACAGCTACCTTAAAAGACTGTGGTACATAGCCTGTTAATAAAGATATATTGATCATGTCTAGTATGCAAGTGTTAACTAAAGGTAAGACTTCCTTAAGTAGCCTAGTTGGGATGGGGTCCAATAGACACGTTGATGACTTGGATGAAGAAATGATCGAGGTCAATTGTTGAATAGAAATCAGGGAGAAGCAATCTAGATATGTATCAGGTCTTATAGCTGTGTTTGAAGGCAGATTAGTACTGTTAGGGGGCAGGAGGTCATGAATTTTGTCTCTAATAGTTAGAATGTTGTCATTAAAAAAGCTCATAAAATCATTACTGCTAAGGGCTAAAGGAATACAAGGCTCAATAGAGCTGTGACTCTCTGTCAGCCTGGCTACAGTGCTGAAAAGAAACCTGGGATTGTTCTTATTTTCTTCTATTAATGACGAGTAATAGTTTGCTCTGGCATTGTGGAGGGCTCTCCTGTATGTTTTTAGACTATCTAACCAGATTAAACGAGAATCTTCCAGTTTGGTTAATCGCCAATTCCTTTCAAATTTTCGTGATATTTGTTTTAATTTTCTGGTTTGGGAGTTATACCAGGGAGCAAACTTTCTTTGCTTTGAATCTGTGCACCATCACTACTGCTGCATGTGACATGCATGCTGGGACACAGTCGACACAGTCAGCTGCTAAAACCGGCCACAGTGAGACGTCTTCAGGTCGTTAAGACGTGGACTTTTAACATGAACGTAAATTTGACAAGAAGGCAGCGAGACGACCCAACATGGCCGCCGTCCTCCTTCCTGTTCCTGCAGTGGAAAAAAAAACGAGGTTCAGCTGAGCAGAGACACAAAGAGAGAGGAGGGAGATTAAAGGAAGCTGGAACTGAGCACACACACACACACACACACACACACACACACACTCACACACACACAGTGTGTCTTTGTAGTGGCCAATCTAAGTGCTGTATTTCAAGATGACAGACAGCGATCCACTCAGAGAGACAGAGAGAATGATAGATGAGAGCAGGAAGGACCAATTTCTCCTGACTGTGTGTGTGTGTGTGTGTGTGTGTGTGTGTGTGTGGGTACTTGTATTTGCTACACAGTGAGGACCGCAAACTGTTTTTAACTTACAGACTGAGGACACCTTTGAAAAGTGTAGACGTTAGTTATGATGATGAAGTTTACGGTAGAGTTCTGAGGAACACATGATGTCACTCAGTGCGTTTCCATGCCGACAGAGGAGATCCATGTGAACATGTTAGTGTGAGTGAATGAGTCCCAGTGGGACTAACACACCCAGATCATGTGACTCCTGCATGTATACAGTCAGTCAGACCCAAACTGGCCGAGGCGCTCTGAGCATGCTCCACAGTTTCCGCCCCGGGCTTTGACCCGGAAGTCCAATAGCATTAAATGTGTAAGAGAAGAAGAAGCCGGTAACAACATGGAGAAATCTACATCCAGAGCCGTGACTTTTAGGACAGACCAAATGTACAGAGCTGTAAAGTTGTCCACCATGGTACCAGTTAGCTGCTAGCTAACCGTAGCTAACTTGTTTGTCCATTGTTTGGTCTGTGACGTGATAGGTCAACAGGAAAAAGGTCCAATACTAACAAGCTGAAAGGGGGCATATCTCCACCTATCAGAGAGGAGTCGCACATACTGCGGCCTCCCGTGCTTGTATACTGGGACAAGGACAGGAGTCCAGTTAAATGTCCTCGTCCAGCTGGGACTGTAGCTCCACTTCACTGTGACTGGAGACAGACTGGGTGATGGACCTCACAAAGACAGAAGTACAGAGACGTGTGTGTGTGTGTGTGTGTGTGTGTGTGTGTGTGTGTGTGTGTGTGTGTGTGTTTTCAGGTGTTTTTCTGCAGCCAGTGAACAATACCTTTCCTGTTCTTTGTCGTCTTTCATCTGTGTGTGTGTGTGTGTGTGTGTGTGTGGTCGATTGTGGCGGTTCAGAAAACTTCTCTCTTCCTGTTATTGAGCCACACACACACACACAGGCTGCAGGCTTTTAGCAGGACACAATAGAGGCACTTGTGAGTTTCTCCACCTCGATTGTGTGATGAAAGAGAGACGTCGAGCTAAATGGTCGGTCTGCAGGCAGCACACACACACACACACCGAGACACCACCGCTGCAACAATGGGGGTCGGGGGTCAAGGGGAGGGGGAGGAGGGGATTGAGGTGGATCCTATTACCAATAATCCCCGAGGGGAGAGTGAACGCTATCACATAAAATCCCACCGTTCCCCCTTCAATGTGTGTGTGTGTGTGTGAGGGTGTGTGTGTGTGTGTGGAGGGGGTGGTGTGCGTGTGTGTGTGTGTGTGGTCGTCACGGTTCCATCCCATAATTTTTGGGCTGACATTTAAATCAGACACAGAGACAGAGCGCCCTGCTGATGATGTCACCAGGTATTTTTCCATCAAATGTTAAAGAACGACAAACTACAACCTTCAGGAAGTACGCAAGGTCGACTTCCTGTCAGGTGTGAGGAGGAGGAGGAGGAGGAGTGTTACAGACATCGTACACATTTTCCTCTCCATTAAACAAAAGAAAACAAAAAACAAAAACACAACCTTTGTTTAATAAAAACATCTCGGTCCACACAAACGACTCGGCGGGCCGGCAGGTGGCGATAAAGATGACATCATCGATGCGTCAAACACCAGAGAAAAATGATCCGTCGTTGTAAACTGCAGACACTGAGGTGCAGCGGGTAACGCCGCGTCTTAAGGGAATTATTTTGACTGAATCAGTCCACAGCTAACTCACCGATCATACTTCCTGTTTATATCCCTCAAGGCATCATGGGATCTCCAAAAGAACAAAGAATCATTAAAGCTGCGAGCAGCGATGAATGCCGGCGGTACCAGCAGGACGCCTGTCGGTCACTGCGCAGAGTTCTTCTCCGTCCCTTTCAAACGTCACCGCCCTCACACCTCCATGTGTCCTTTATGATGTCATAGATACAGCCAATAGATGGGACTAGAGGGCGGAGTCAAAAGTTTCACACAACAACAAACACAGCGACGGTGGAAGAGGTCGTGATATTGTACCTTTAAATGTAGACGGCGGCGGTCTGTGAGGTCATTAATAACATCCTGATGTGTGGGCGGAGAATTATTTTCACTGTATCACCGATTCGTTAAATTCGGCCGTTATTTAAATGTCGTCGTCTCCTGCAGTCATAACTTCTAGAACCACACCACACTGCCGCCATATCTCCGGTGGTTCTGCACAGTCTCGTCTATATCTATAAACTTTTAGAATACGTGCACAAATACAGACGAAATGAACGCAGAGTACGAACTAATGTCTTCGTCCGTCCCCGTATCTGACGCCGAGCATTAATGAGCCCTGAAGATGGTACTTCCTGTGTGGAGTGTACGGCGCTGAAGAAGACCCACTGTCAATTTTGTACCACTTCCTGTGTCCACCCTGTGGCATTGGAGAACTCTGCATTTATACGTCGTTGTATGTTCACCACATTTCATGTAAATCTGCTGACGTTGGTCACATTAAGCTGACTTCCTGTTGTCAGTAGGCGGCACCACGAGCCTGAGTCAGAGGAGATGTCTGCAGGCCTTCGCTCACCGAGTCTGTTTCTTTCATCTGAAATCATCCGTGTGTAAAAATAAATACAACCTGAAGAAGGAGAGCTCTGAACTCAGGAATTGTAGTCCGCAGGATATGACACGCTGCAGGTCACGGTCGTTCTGCGGCCTACGACCGAACCTGCCTTCGTATTCCGGCTCATACCCAACATGAGGACTGGAAATCTGCGGACATTCCCTCCAGATGATCCTGAGAAATTTTGATCATGAGAATGAGACAGACCCAAGGTCACAGTGACCTTTGACCACCAAAATCTGATCGGTTCATCAACGAGGCCGAGTGGACGTTTGTGCCAAATCTGAGGACAGTCAGTTCTTAACGTGTCTCGTTCATGAGACAGACCGACCCGTCATCATCGTCACAGTGTCAGTATCAAAGTGTTTCCTTCAAACTGTTTATACTCACGGCGACCTCGTCACATGACCCCGACTCTCCACGTCCACGTGTGACGTCCCATGAAGGTGGCTGGTTGTTGATCGTCACCGTGAAGAAACAAAGTGTTGACTCAGTCAGTCAGAAGAGTTCCTGATCGATGCTGTCGATCGCCTGATCGCCTGATCGCTGCAGCTGTGTCTGCACGAACATCATGTTCTGACTGAGAGACATTGGTCTGTTTGTCTGTCTGACTGTGTGTCTGTCTGTCTTTTTGCCCGTGCCAAAGGAGATGTCCCATCTCATGTAAACCGAATGGACAAAAACTGTTGATAAAATGTCCAAAAAATATTGTGGAAATATTCGAAAAAATGTAAATTAAATGTCTGAATAATGTTTATAAAATATGTGAAAAAATATTGTCAAAATGTTTGAAAAAATTTTAATGAAATGTTTACCCAAAAAAATTTAAATGTCTAAAAGATGTTAATAAAATGTCCAAAAAAAATGTTAACGAAATGTCTGAAAAATATTTAAATGTCTGTAAAAAATGTTAATGTCTGTATAATACTATAAAAACCTCTGAAAAAATATTTGATAAAATGTCAGAAAAACATGATTAAAATGTTTTTGAGATGTCTGATCGGTCACGTGACCTGAACGTTGGCGACACATCAGCTGTAAAAAACCTTCGGACTGAGCGAGAAAACTTTTTTCAGTTTTTCTACTTTGATGCTTTAAACTAACGACACGCCCGACAGAGGAGACCTCCTGTCGCTGCAGACATCTGCTACGTTTCACTTTGTTCAACAGAAACAACCAAGAGTCCGTTTCCAGTGTTTTCAGACATGTTGGATTATGGGATGTTTCACAGGACAGCAGGGGGCGGAGCCTGACGCAGGCTGCTGGGAGCTGATAACAGACAAACAAACACTGCAGAAGAAGAAAAAGAATACATTACAGACACAGAGAGGAGAGTGTCGAACGTTTGAAGGTGACTTTAGGATGAAGAAGAGGATGAGGAGGAGGAGAGGTTTAATTTTTCATTTCCAGGAGATCACCAGATTTAATATGAGGGAGCGAGAGAGGGGGAGGCAGGATAAAGGAGGAGGGGGAGGCATGAGAGTCAGTGATGGATGATTCATGTCGGCCAGAACAGAAACAGACTCTGATCAGAATCTGGATCCAAACAGCAGAGACACGACTCGTCAGCACTCAGATCAATACGTCAGCTATTAGTTTGATAACTCAGCCGCTCCTTCGATGTCACGCTCCTCCTGTTCGAGTGACGGACGCTCTGGTTAGAGTTGACAGCCCGGTGGGGGCGCTATATTTTGGAGAGGCCACGCCCCTCACACCATAGGGCTGATTGACTTGAAACTCCACACACAGGTGCAGCTCAGTGTTCTCTATGAAAAACCAACGACCATGAAGCTCCGCCCACTGGATTTTATACCGTTTAGAATTTTTTTAAAAGAATTACACTTTTTTTATCTCCTCCTGAAAGAAAATCCGCTTTGTTCCAAATCTTTGTAGATCGCTGATTAAAAGTTATTGAAAGCTTGTTGATGTCTTGTTGTGTTTTGAAGATACTGTCCAATGAGCTTCAGGGGGGGCGTGGCTTAACATGTAAACAGACCTGACTCCACAACCGTTGAGCCAATCATCACAAAATGTGCAGGTTATGTACACACGAGCACCAGCAACACACCCGGGAAGTTTGATCCAAATCAACCACTAGGGGGCGACACAATGCAAAAAAATGGGTGTGGCATCAGACCAATCAGACGGATCAATGTCCACCAGCGGTTTTAGGCTGCCGCCACAACAGGCACCAACAACCTTGTCCACAGCTCCTGGCAGCTGCCTCCACAACGGAGGCTTTGAACATGGACCACATCCCCAATCTCCCCGAGGAGCTCTCCTCGAGGTCCTGACGGACAGGGGCCTCAGCCGGACCTTCCCAGTTCCATATGTCCAAGACACACGGCCGTAGATCTGCTGATATGACCACGAGGTCGATTACCGATATTTGGCCGAGGGTGTTCTGGTGCCAGGTACACTTCTGAACCTCCCTGTGCTTGAACATGGTGTTCGTTACAGCCGCTCCATGAAGTCTGATAACAAACACCACTCGGGTTCAAATCAGACAGGCTGCTCCTCCAAATCACCCCCTCCAGGTGTCTCCGTCATTGATCACCTGAGCGTGTAAGTCCCCCAGAAGGGTCCAGAGCCGGCACCCCTTCCAGGACACCGCCCAGAGACTCCAAGAAGGCGCGGTACTCCATACGCATAAACACCAGTCAGAGACCTTCTCTTAGGCGCCTCTTACCCTGGGCAACTCCAGAAAAGGCAAGAGTCCCGCCCCTCTCCAGGTGTTTGGCTCCAGAACCGGGACTGTGCCGCAAGGTGAGTCCAACTAAATCTAGTCGGTACCGCTCCACCTCCCACACCAGCTCCGGCTCCTTCCCCACCAGAGAGGTGATGTTCCACATCCCCAGAGCCAGTCTGCAATGCCAGGGATCAGCACGCCCAGGGCCCCGCCCCTGCTGGCTGTCCAGCACACAACGCACCAAACCCTGAACCCTGTCCCTGCGGGCTGTAGGCTACATAGGAGTCTTCAAATGTGGTCTTGTTGTGTTATTGGGAGCCAGAATAGAAGGAGTCATGGCTAAAAACCAGCCGCCACTGCCCATCAACAAAAACAAAGACAACTAGAAAACTTTCTGAATTTCTGAAGAAATTGCGTGTGGGAGCTACAAACAGTCAGCTACTGTTGCTGCTGCTGCTGCTGCTGCCACTGCAAGCTGCCGCTTCAACAGGATTTTTTTTCTAAATGTATAACACATATAATGAAATGCATATTTGTCACATTCCGTCAATGGCCACAAGGCGGGGCTATTGGCACTATGTTTCACCATGTTGTGCACACTGACATGGAGAACTTACGTACCAAGTTTCATTTCACTGAAAACAACAGAACTGTAGAAATATCATGTTAAAACATTACAGTAGCGCCCCCTGTGGGTAGAATTGTACCAAATTTTACATAATGGTACACTGTCGTTATATGTACAAGATTCTCAAATTTGGTATCGATCCGAATCAGCATTGAAGAGTTATGGCTCGTTCAATGCATCAGGCCACGCCTTCAAAAGTTTGGTAACCAATTACAGACAAACGGTAAGTGACACCAAAAAACGAAGATATGAGCTGTGTTCGGGATCATCTAAATATGGTATGTATCAAGTTTGGTGAAGATTGGATGAACAATGTGCCAAAAGTAGCAAAAAATGCATTTTTGAAAAAAAATTCAAAATGGCGGAAAAAAATTTCTAGACGTAAATGGGCGTGGCCTACATCAGTCTACTTGATACCATCCAAGGAATACACTGTGCAAACATTGTTTGGATAGGCCTCACAGGTTCATGAGTTATAAGCCAAAACATAAAACACGTAATAACTGACCACATGGTGGCGCTATAGGTCGCATTGTAGAATATGTGAAGCAGTTCCACATGGCTCACCTGTCAGTCAAGTTTGAACACTTTAGCACTTTTAGTTTTTGAGACATGAGCTTTCAAACATTGTTCCCATTGACTTGCCATTATAAATTTTAATGCTTTAAAAAATGATATAAAATCATTGGAATATGTTAGAGATGAGAAAAGTAACAGCACACATCTCCTTATGGGGATGTACAATGTGACACTGAAATGAAGTTGATACGACAAATTGTGTAGGACGAGTTAGACTACGAAAAATGGCAAAATAATACATAAATAAATAAAGAGCGAAGATAATAGCTGCAGCTCCCACACAACTATGGTTAACTGTGATCAGACCAAAGGACTGGACGGAGGCCATCATCAAAAATGCTCACATGTGCAGCGCACACTTCATATCAGGTTAGGGACAAAGTATTTCCTGTTGTAGGGATGAAGAACGTTATGTGTATTAAGGGTTATCATGTCCACCTCATCAGAAACTGGGGAGCTATTAAGAGGAAGATTGGATTTCTCTGGAACGCTAACTTTTTAGCACATTAGCTAACGTTAGCTTCCATAGCAAAACAAACAAGATTGGCTTCCTGTGACATCATCCATCCACTGAGTGAGAGCATACGGGTCGGCCAGTCTGGTCCCGTTGGTCAGTGTTTACTTCTTCCAGTAACACTGGCGGTCCCGGAGAGTGAGTGACCTGACATGGTGCGTTGGTAAATTCAGTCTGACGCTCTACACTAAAATGAGAGCCCTGTTGGTGGAAGAAACGGAGCCTTATATTTCTACATGAATGAACCAACGCTTAAGTTAATCACACATTCACTCCGCTCGGCGCTCTGCTGCTCCGTCTCCACAGACAGAGTGTCCAGAGTGCGCTCTGCCACTCTGAGAGTGCACTGCTCTGGATAACCCAACGCTACATTCAGACAGCGCTCCCAATTTATCAACGCTCCAGTTTGTGTCAGAGTGCGCTCCTGAACGCACCACTCACATCATCTTCCTCCATCGTCTCAAACAAGACAACACAACTTGTTAGCTAGCGCTAGCTAATGTCTGTGGAGAACTGTTTGGCCTCCAGCTAAGCCCCGCCCACCAGAAACATCACAAGAAGAAATCATCAAGAAAGTAAAGGTGAGATGTGCTGAATTAAGAGAGTAAAAACAAGTCGTCGTACACATCATCAGTGACATCACTGCAGCTGCTGCCAGAGTTAAAGATGAGTCAGAACACTGATCAACGTCAGACACCAGAGTCTTTCCTGAGTTGCGTTCACAGGTTGTTTTGTTCGTGAACGAAGCAGCACGTCTCATCGTACGATCGACCCTAAGTCACAGCGTTTTCGGTGCGTTCACTGCAACACGCAGACAATAGAAGGGACGGAGAACGGCGGCTGAGACCAGCGGCCACAGTTTCCATCACTAAGAGCTCCACAGAACTTCAGACGGTTAAAAAAAAGAAGTGGTCGGTTTGTGCGGACGAGCAGAGCGTAAAAATCTGAGGTGAAAAGAGAGAAAAGAGTGAAATATTCATATGATATTTTATAAAAGGCCGGACGAACACACTTTAATGGATGTTAACACACACACACACACACACACACACACACACGTTTGTATCTTTCATGACCTCGCCGTGTGTGACCGGACACACCACACAGCTTTAAAACATACTGACGCCATGTTCTTAATGACAAATATGAAATGATGTCATAGTAATGAACTCTGTCAGTGTGAACAGACGCCTGACATCTGAACCTTCTGAGTTCGACTAGTCGTCGTCTCTTCAAGAAGACAAAGACTCGTCCTTTCATCTGCTCCGCGGTCATTAATAATAATATTACAACTTTGGTCGCGATGACATCATCAGATATAAAAGCACAAAATGAAATGATGAAACATGAAGCGGCTCACAGTGACTTCCTGTTTATCTGCCGCCACGCTGAGTCGCCTCACTGAGCTCTAAGTCCTAAAGCTTGTCTGATGGACACACTGATTTATTATTAAACACCCTCACACACACACACACACACACACCCACACACACACACACACACACACTCACACACACACACACACACACACACACACACACACACACACACACTCACACACACACACACACACACACACACACACACACACACACACACACACACACACACTCACAAACACACACACACACACAGACAAACAGAAGCTGGTTTATAATTTATTAGAAGTAAAATGAATAAATAAAAGTGAGTTGAAGAGACAGACGAGTGTTATCACAGAGAACATCATCATCATCATCATCATCACACTGAGAGTGTGTGTGTGTGTGTGTGTGTGTGTGTGTGTGTGTGTGTGTGTGTGTGAGTGCACTGGTTTTCATACTTTTGTGGGGACCAAAATCTGTATACACAGTCACGTCATGGGGACCAGTTGCGGTATGGGGACAAAAAATCAGGTCCCCATGAGGGAAACAGTTAAAAAGCAAGACAGGAGCTGCTCAACATGTGCCTGTGAAGTTTTTAGCATTGGCCCATAACACATGTTTTTGGTCATTGTGTGTGTGTGTGAATTGTGCTCAGTAGCTCCCCCAAATGGTTTTAGCTGGTATTGCACTCACTGGTCCCCACACACACACCTATCATATATGGTCATGCCCCACCCACATCCGGGTCCCCAAAAGGAAGGATTTTCATGACAAAAGAGTGTAACAGACAAATTGGAAGTGATGTACATGAATGCAGTGAAAGGTAAGGTGTTGTCTGATGTGATTTGTTGGGTAATACTTATATGATACACAATACTGTGCATAAAACATGCACCATTATTACCAAATGAGCATGAAACCTGAGGTTACATTAGTTACTAGTAGGGCTGCAATGATTAGTCAACATTATTGATATCAACAATAATTTGTTGACACATAGAGTTATGCTTGACATGTTATTTAAAGACTTAAAATCAAAGCGCAAACAATGCAATTAAGACTGCAGGAGTTTATTTGTTGTAGCAATACACTACACAAAGTAAGGGGTGCAGTATCCCTTCCATTGTCTACCATGACTGCATTCTGCACCCCAAACATGGGCAGAGAGGAGATAAATTTTCTATGGAAGAGAGTATGAGAGCAATTTTCAGACAACAGACCAAATTAGTCAGTGAAGTGTAGCATGTAAAGCAGACTTGGCTCTCTAAAGCAGCACTGAAGCAATATAGAGTGTATGTGTTTACTGCTCAGTTAGTTGGTACCGGTTGTGTTTTTGTGGAGTAGAGTATTGACTATATTGGTTAAGCTAAGACAGTTACAGTAGATATAATACTAATGTTCACTGTGGTACCCATGGACTCTTGGTCTTTCCCAGCTGAAAAAGTTGAATATACAGTAATTAAAGTACAAGGAAGACTGCAGAGATGGAATGTCAGCATTAATCAACTTTAACAAGTTGTGTTTGTATAGAACACTTTTGATGGTGAGCCTCATATGAAATAACAGTTAAGGTGTAACATCAATGCAAAGGTGATGAAACGATTGAAATGGGGAAAATAGTTTAGATAAGGTTTGAACTAGAACAGTGGCTCTCAACCGGGGGGGCGTGGACACTCTCCCGGGGGGCGCGAGCACAGGACAGGAAGGTGGGGGTCATCCCCCAGTCGGTAGTTTCTCCCGCTAATCACGGAAGGAAAAAAGTAAGATAGTGGGGGATATAGTATGTCGCACTGGCAACCCTGGCCTGCTGCCCGTTCACGTGACTCAGTCACTGACACTTTCTGGAGGCAGTGACATGCCACGGAGCGTTGGGTCTCCTGCCCAGAGGCACACAGTAAATATTCTTCTATGCTCCCGCCGCTGTCGACACGAGCGATCCTCAGTGGTAAACAGAATCATATGGAATATCAAAGAAACATTTTTAGCACAAGGTTCCTTACGAGGCGAGAAATTAAAACAATTTAAATGCACACTTGGCGAAGAGTCAGTGGCGCCGGGTGTTGGGGGGGCCCAACTGCATTGAACCAGCTTGAGAGGGGCCCAGCTTGGAAAAGGTTGAGAACCCCTGAACTAGAATTATATAAAACACAACATACAAAAAATTCTTGTAATAATAATGGAATAAATGGAAACAGATGAGGGGTGTGACAGAAATAATGTAATCATTAAAAAATGATCGGCTCAACCTCAGATTGAAGCTTCTATGTCAGATACAATATATCAAGGACATTTTTCATAATTGTCATCTTTATTCTGCAAGTTGTGTTTGTCCCTGTCTGTGAATCCAGTGGATGATGCTGCTGGTCCAGGCAACACTCAACAGGTAGGCTATTTACATTTCCATCACTTTTCTATGTTATTTTTCTCTTTATAGCTGAGCATTTATGATGATGGACATTCATTTTCATGATAATGTATTGTGCATAAACATGGCAGGCAAGTTCACATGATGCATTTAAAATGTTAGTGTTAAGAGCATTTCAGGCAGATTTAATTTATCACAGGGATTATTCTCTTGTTTAGTTATCACTCTATTTTTGGACACTTACGATGTCCCCAAACCACACCCCCAAACTAAGTGTCTGAGTAAAAAGTGTGTGTGAAATATTTTAACATGGGGGGACCATGTTAAAATATTATATATTATATAAGGAACTTAAATATTGTGTGAAGAAATGTCCCCACAAAGCCTGTTTGATTTTAAGATGTGTGAGAACTGAGGTTCTACATTTGTGTGTAAAATGTTTGAACATGGTCCCCATAAGGAATTGAAATATTGTGTATAGAAATTTTCCCACAAAGCCTGTTTGATTTGCTCCACCCCCATGCGGGTCCCCAAAAAGAAGGATTTTCACGACGAAAGAGTGTAACAGGTAGTAATCCACATTTATGGCAGAACAATCAGAAGATGCCAACAAGAGATGGCAAAGAGGACAACAAAAGAAGATGGAGCAAAAGTTAAACACAAGGTAAGATAATTTGTATGAATGAACAATTAATAAAAACCAATGCTCAACCACAGATATTTGTTTATCAGCTCTAGTTAACAAGATAGCTAATTAGCTCTAATTCCTCAGTAGTAGTTGCTAAGTGTGGCCTTGTATTTTTGCTGAGTTTGCACAATACAGTTGCATGTAACTCTGTATGAGGAGGTTTATGCAAAGTAAAGGACCATACAATTGTGTTAATTAGCCATGGTTATTAAGCAGGATAGTTAGTTAGCTCAAATTGCTCACATGGGCTGATTGCAGCCTCATGTTTTTTACAATATAGTTGCATGTAGTTCAGTTTGAGGGAATACTGTTCTTCCCTGAGCCTGTTATTAAAACAGTGTGCACCATATATATTTTTATCTATTTTATACTTCAGATTTATATTGTTTAGCATTAATTGGTAACAGAAAGGAACACATTTTCTTCTGCAGGGAAACCTCTGTCCTTAGCGTGCATATGACAAAATCTGAAGTTCAACCAGCTTTATATTTCCTGTCCAGCATGATTGGCCATTTGCAGAGTTTGATATCCAGCTGATCATTTGAATCACGTGTGATGGAGCAGAGAATGCAGGGCATGGATACAGTGATAAATCTAATAGTGTTAAAGACTAAGAATTCTGACTGAATATAAAGCAAACTCTTTTTTTCTCTCTTAAGTTTGAAATGCCACGAAGGATCAGCCCCCTTCAGGATGCCATTCGTCATGTTATTTCAAGGACCGACAAAACAGACCAATTGGAAGTGAAGTATATCAATTCAGTGAAAGGTAAGGTGTTGTATGATGTGATTTGCTGAGTAATACTTACATGATACACAATATACTGTGCATAAAACATGCATAATTATTGCCAGATAAGCATGAAGTGCAAAACCTGAGGTTACATTAGATACTAGTAGGGCTGTAATGGTTAGTCAACATTATTGACATCAACTACAATTTGTTGACACATTGGAGCGAGCGAAGTGTGGTCTCAGCACAGCTGCACAACACCAATGAGGCGTGTCCAGGTGTATTTTGCAAGATTCGTGGGCAGCTTAGTCCAGTGCAGGCCAGCGCAGGCACTCCCCTTGTCCCTCCTACCGGCACAAACGGCAAGGAGGGAGGAGACGGGGCGGGAGGGAGACAGGAGGAGGAGAGAAAGGCGTTAAGTGGGATTAACACAGCCGATTCGGATCTTCACCACTGCCCAGTGTAAAAAACAACACAAAACTAATAAACTAATAAAGAAACTCACATTTATTGGTAAATAAATGTAAATCTGTGTAAAGATGAGAGGTGTACACTAATCACAATATTAAAAAAACTCCATGCGTAACAGGGATCGAATCAGCGTGGAGACAGCATACAAAAATTCTTGTAATAATAATGATAATTGGAAACAGATGAGGGGTGTGGCAGGAATAATGTAATCATTAAAAAATGATCTGCTCAACCCCAGATTGAAGCTTTTAAGTGAGATACAATATATCAAGGTCATTTTTCACAATTGTCATCTTTATTCTGCAAGTTGTGTTTTACACATTATCATAAACCTAATGGCAGAATGGATGGCTTTACCTGTTTTATTGAAACTACTGTTGATTCCTTCTACAGGGCGTGGTATATTTGCAAAGGGTACAATCAGCAGAGGACAATTTGTTGCTGAGTATAGGGGGTACATGATAAATGATGCAGAATATCAGAGCAGAAGGAGAGTCTGTCACCAATCATGTGCTGCGTTTATGTTTGCATTCAAGTGGAGAGGGAAAACATGGTGGTAAGACTTAATTTCTCTACCTATTCTACACCACACTTGACCATATTAGAATATTGTGAATGGGACTTTGATCGGGTGTTTTTCTTTTTGTCATGTTCCCATCTATTTTTAAGCATTGATGCCTCAAGAGATGATGGGTCATTGGGGCGGCTAGTGAATGATGAACACAGGAGGCCAAATTGTAAGATGAAAAGGATTGATGTGAATGGAAAGCCACACCTCTGTTTGTTTGCCTTGGATGATATTCAAGAAGGATCAGAAATTACCTATGATTATGGAGACGGAGACTGCCCATGGAGAACACAAGTATGTTATACAGTACACATTATACACAATTGCTCTGTGTAACAGAAACAAAGTAACTTTTGAAAGAATCCTCTTGGTATAATATTATTAATCTAATTAATCACTACATTATTTTCATTATTGCATATTATTGAAAAAATTCAATGACGTTTGATATTTTGAGTATGTTGGTATGCATCTCATTCAATTGATGTTTGTCTAAAACTTGAACCTTGAGCAAGTGTTAATTCATTTTCTAAAATGCTGTGAAGGTTAGTGCAGATTAACCAATGGTTTATTGTTATCTCTCATTCTAAAATATTCATGTTCAATGTTCAATGTTCAAGCATTAATTTCTCTCACTTCTTTAAAAAGCTTTAATGAGCCACAGTTTTGACGATATTGTAGTGTGAAAAAACACTAACATAGCCCATGCAGAATGTTAATGTTGGCTATGTATTTCAGGGAAATTTCATGTATCAATGAGATTATACTCTTATTTAATCATTACTCTTAATCTGAACTCTCGCAATGTCCCCACATCACACCTTCACCCTTTCCTTTCTTGTCTGGGTAATAACTGAGTTTGGAAAATCAGAATAATGGTAGTCTGGTCCCCATAAGGAACTGATACATTGTGTAAAGAAACGTCCCCACAACACTTGTTTGAGTTGAAGATGTGTGAGAACAGAGGTTGTTGACGTTTTGTGTATACTGACATGCAACTCCTCTAGGAAATTCTGTCTGCATAATAGTTCACTCTTTTTGTATTCTATAAAGTTTATTTGAGTTTGAGATTGGTTTCTCATATCATATTCTGACATGTTTTACTAAGATGACCAGCACTGCAGCTGATGATGTGGCTTCACATGACTCTGGTCCATCACTGTCTGTGAATCCGATGGATGATGCTGCTGGTCCAAGCAACACTCAAAAGGTATTTACATATCCATCACTTTTTTATGTTATTTTTCTCTTTATATCTGAGCATTTATGATGATTCACATTAATAGTCATGATAATGTATTGTGCATAAACATGGTAGGCAATTTCACATGATGCATTCAAAATGTTAGTGTTAGCAGAGTATTTAAGGCAGATTTAATGTATCACAGGGATTATTCTCTTGTTTAGCTATCACTTTATTTTGGACACTTACGATGTCCCCACACCACACTTTCATTTAGTGTCTGAGTAAAAAGTGTGTGTAAAATATTTTAGCATGGTCCCCATAAGGAATTGAAATATTGTGTATTGAAATGTCCCCACAAAGCATGTTCGATTCAAGATGTGTGAAAGCAGCCAGAGCTTGGCTGGGTAGGATTGAATGTGTGCCATGATATTTGATGTTTTCTCTCAGAAATCAGGTCATGCATTTCATTCGAGAGAGATCCTGTGCGGACAATTGTTCACTTG
The DNA here is from genome assembly GCA_019142605.1 of Cephalopholis sonnerati. Lineage (NCBI taxonomy): Eukaryota > Metazoa > Chordata > Actinopteri > Perciformes > Serranidae > Cephalopholis > Cephalopholis sonnerati. Next base: position 38,248,980 of record JAGQAX010000021.1, on the reverse strand, counting down.
TTTGTCCCTATTGTGCTGTACAGAGCTTACATCAGATTCGCCATTGGTGTCTCAATCGATCATATTCTGAAACTGTATCATTGTTCAATGTGTTTATAGATGACCAGCATTACAGCCAAACATGTGGCTTTAGGTGACTCTTATCCCTCTTCCCAGTTTCTGAGTCAAATGGATGATGCTAGGCTTACAAACTACACTCTCCAAGAGATATATATACACATTTTACTCACTTCTCTTTACAGTACAATTCATAATTGTTCACTCTCTTTGAATTCTATAAAGTTTACTTGACTTTGACTACTGGTTTCTTCTATCATATTCTGACATGTTGTTTTACTAAGATGACCAGCACTGCAGCTGATGATGTGGCTTCACATGACTCTAGTCCATCCCTGTCTGTGAATCCGATGGATGATGCTGCTGGTCCAAGCAACACTCAACAGGTATTTACATATCCATCACTTTTTTATGTTATTTTTCTCTTTATATCTGAGCATTTATGATGATGGACATACATTTTCATGATAATGTATTGTGCATAAACATGGCAGGCACTTTCACATGATGCATTCAAAATGTTAGTGTTAGCAGAGTATTTAAGGCAGGTTTAATGTATCACAGGGATTATTCTCTTGTTTAGCTATCACTTTATTTTGGACACTTACGATGTCCCCACACCACACTTTCACTATGTGTCTGAGTAAAAAGTGTGTGTAAAATGTTTTAACATGGTCCCCATAAGGAATTGAAACATTGTGTAAAGAAATGTTCCCACAACACTTGTTTGATTTGAAGATGTGTGAGAACAGAGGTTGTTGACGTTTTGTGCATGCTGACATGCAACTCCTCTAGGAAATTCTGTCTGCATAATTGTTCACTCTCTTTGTATTCTATAAAGTTTATTTGAGTTTGAGATTGGTTTCTCATATCATATTCTGACATGTTGTTTTACTAAGATGACCAGCACTGCAGCTGATGATGTGGCTTCACATGACTCTGGTCCATCACTGTCTGTGAATCCGATGGATGATGCTGCTGGTCCAAGCAACACTCAACAGGTATTTACATATCCATCACTTTTGTAATGTTATTTTTCTCTTTATATCTGAGCATTTATGATGATGGACATTAATAGTCATGATAATGTATTGTGCATAAACATGGTAGGCAATTTCACATAATGCATTCAAAATGTTAGTGTTAGCAGAGTATTTAAGGCAGATTTAATGTATCACAGGGATTATTCTCTTGTTTAGCTATCACTTTATTTTGGACACTTACGATGTCCCCACACCACACTTTCATTTAGTGTCTGAGTAAAAAGTGTGTGTAAAATGTTTTAACATGGTCCCCATAAGGAATTGAAATATTGTGTATTGAAATGTCCCCACAAAGCCTGTTTGATTCAAGATGTGTGAAAGCAGCCAGAGCTTGGCTGGGTAGGATTGAATGTGTACCATGATATTTGATGTTTTCTCTCAGAAATCGGGTCATGCATTTCATTCGAGAGAGATTCTGTGCGGACAATTGTTCACTTGTTTGTCCCTATTGTGCTGTACAGAGCTTACATCAGATTCGCCATTGGTGTCTCAATCGATCATATTCTGAGACTGTATCATTGTTCAATGTGTTTATAGATGACCAGCATTACAGCCAAACATGTGGCTTTAGGTGACTCTTATCCCTCTTCCCAGTTTCTGAGTCAAATGGATGATGCTAGGCTTACAAACTACACTCTCCAAGAGATATATATACACATTTTACTCACTTCTCTTTACAGTACAATTCATAATTCATAACTGTTCACTCTCTTTGAATTCTATAAAGTTTACTTGACTTTGACTACTGGTTTCATATATCATATTCTGACATGTTGTTTTACTAAGATGACCAGCACTGCAGCTGATGATGTGGCTTCACATGACTCTAGTCCATCCCTGTCTGTGAATCCGATGGATGATGCTGCTGGTCCAAGCAACACTCAACAGGTATTTACATATCCATCACTTTTTTAATGTTATTTTTCTCTTTACATCTGAGCATTTATGATGATGGACATTCATTTTCATGATAATGTATTGTGCATAAACATGGCAGGCAATTTCACATAATGCATTCAAAATGTTAGTTTTAGCAGAGTATTTAAGACAGATACAATTTATCACAGGGATTATTCTCTTATTTAGTTATCACTTTATTTTGGACACTTACGATGTCCCCACACCACACTAAATGTTTGAGTAAAAAGTGTGTGTAAAATGTATTAACATGGTCCCCATAAGGAATTGAAACATTGTGTAAAGAAATGTTCCCACAACACTTGTTTGATTTGAAGATGTGTGAGAAAAGAGGTTGTTGACGTTTTGTGCATGCTGACATGCAACTCCTCTAGGAGATTGTCTGCATAATTGTTCACTCTCTTTGAATTCTATAAAGTTTACTTGACTTTGGTTTCTCATATCATATTCTGACATGTTGTTTTACTAAGATGACCAGCACTGCAGCTGATGATGTGGCTTCACATGACTCTAGTCCATCCCTGTCTGTGAATCCGATGGATGATGCTGCTGGTCCAAGCAACACTCAACAGGTATTTACATATCCATCACTTTTTTAATGTTATTTTTCTTTTTATATCTGAGCATTTATGATGATGGACATTAATTATCATGATAATGTATTGTGCATAAACATGGTAGGTAATTTCACATGATGCATTCAAAATGTTAGTGTTAGCAGAGTATTTAAGGCAGATTTAATGTATCACAGGGATTATTCTCTTGTTTAGCTATCACTTTGTTTTGGACACTTACGATGTCCCCACACCACACTTTCACTAAGTGTCTGGGTAAAAAGTGTGTGTAAAATGTTTTAACATGGTCCCCATAAGGAATTGAAATATTGTGTATTGAAATGTCCCCACAAAGCCTGTTTGATTCAAGATGTGTGAAAGCAGCCAGAGCTTGGCTGGGTAGGATTGAATGTGTACCATGATATTTGATGTTTTCTCTCAGAAATCGGGTCATGCATTTCATTCGAGAGAGATTCTGTGCGGACAGTTGTTCACTTGTTTGTCCCTATTGTGCTGTACAGAGCTTACATCAGATTCGCCATTGGTGTCTCAATCGATCATATTCTGAGACTGTATCATTGTTCAATGTGTTTATAGATGACCAGCATTACAGCCAAACATGTGGCTTTAGGTGACTCTTATCCCTCTTCCCAGTTTCTGAGTCAAATGGATGATGCTAGGCTTACAAACTACACTCTCCAAGAGATATATATACACATTTTACTCACTTCTCTTTACAGTACAATTCATAATTCATAACTGTTCACTCTCTTTGAATTCTATAAAGTTTACTTGACTTTGACTACTGGTTTCATATATCATATTCTGACATGTTGTTTTATTAAGATGACCAGCACTGCAGCTGATGATGTGGCTTCACATGACTCTAGTCCATCCCTGTCTGTGAATCCGATGGATGATGCTGCTGGTCCAAGCAACACTCAACAGGTATTTACATATCCATCACTTTTTTATGTTATTTTTCTCTTTATATCTGAGCATTTATGATGATGGACATTCATTTTCATGATAATGTATTGTGCATAAACATGGCAGGCAATTTCACATTATGCATTCAAAATGTTAGTGTTAGCAGAGTATTTAAGGCAGATATAATTTATCACAGGGATTATTCTCTTATTTAGTTATCACTTTATTTTGGACACTTACGATGTCCCCACACCACACTAAATGTTTGAGTAAAAAGTGTGTGTAAAATGTTTTAACATGGTCCCCATAAGGAATTGAAACATTGTGTAAAGAAATGTCCCCACAACACTTGTTTGATTTGAAGATGTGTGAGAACAGAGGTTGTTGACGTTTTGTGCATGCTGACATGCAACTCCTCTAGGAGATTCTGTCTGCATAATTGTTCACTCTCTTTGAATTCTATAAAGTTTACTTGACTTTGGTTTCTCATATCATATTCTGACATGTTGTTTTACTAAGATGACCAGCACTGCAGCTGATGATGTGGCTTCACATGACTCTGGTCCATCACTGTCTGTGAATCCGATGGATGATGCTGCTGGTCCAAGCAACACTCAACAGGTATTTACATATCCATCACTTTTTTAATGTTATTTTTCTCTTTATATCTGAGCATTTATGATGATGGACATTAATTATCATGATAATGTATTGTGCATAAACATGGTAGGCAATTTCACATGATGCATTCAAAATGTTAGTGTTAGCAGAGTATTTAAGGCAGATTTAATGTATCACAGGGATTATTCTCTTGTTTAGCTATCACTTTATTTTGGACACTTACGATGTCCCCACACCACACTTTCATTTAGTGTCTGAGTAAAAAGTGTGTGTAAAATGTTTTAACATGGTCCCCATAAGGAATTGAAATATTGTGTATTGAAATGTCCCCACAAAGCCTGTTTGATTCAAGATGTGTGAAAGCAGCCAGAGCTTGGCTGGGTAGGATTGAATGTGTACCATGATATTTGATGTTTTCTCTCAGAAATCGGGTCATGCATTTCATTCGAGAGAGATTCTGTGCGGACAATTGTTCACTTGTTTGTCCCTATTGTGCTGTACAGAGCTTACATCAGATTCGCCATTGGTGTCTCAATCGATCATATTCTGAGACTGTATCATTGTTCAATGTGTTTATAGATGACCAGCATTACAGCCAAACATGTGGCTTTAGGTGACTCTTATCCCTCTTCCCAGTTTCTGAGTCAAATGGATGATGCTAGGCTTACAAACTACACTCTCCAAGAGATATATATACACATTTTACTCACTTCTCTTTACAGTACAATTCATAATTCATAACTGTTCACTCTCTTTGAATTCTATAAAGTTTACTTGACTTTGACTACTGGTTTCATATATCATATTCTGACATGTTGTTTTATTAAGATGACCAGCACTGCAGCTGATGATGTGGCTTCACATGACTCTAGTCCATCCCTGTCTGTGAATCCGATGGATGATGCTGCTGGTCCAAGCAACACTCAACAGGTATTTACATATCCATCACTTTTTTATGTTATTTTTCTCTTTACATCTGAGCATTTATGATGATGGACATTCATTTTCATGATAATGTATTGTGCATAAACATGGCAGGCAATTTCACATTATGCATTCAAAATGTTAGTGTTAGCAGAGTATTTAAGGCAGATATAATTTATCACAGGGATTATTCTCTTATTTAGTTATCACTTTATTTTGGACACTTACGATGTCCCCACACCACACTAAATGTTTGAGTAAAAAGTGTGTGTAAAATGTTTTAACATGGTCCCCATAAGGAATTGAAACATTGTGTAAAGAAATGTCCCCACAACACTTGTTTGATTTGAAGATGTGTGAGAACAGAGGTTGTTGACGTTTTGTGCATGCTGACATGCAACTCCTCTAGGAGATTCTGTCTGCATAATTGTTCACTCTCTTTGAATTCTATAAAGTTTACTTGACTTTGGTTTCTCATATCATATTCTGACATGTTGTTTTACTAAGATGACCAGCACTGCAGCTGATGATGTGGCTTCACATGACTCTGGTCCATCACTGTCTGTGAATCCGATGGATGATGCTGCTGGTCCAAGCAACACTCAACAGGTATTTACATATCCATCACTTTTTTAATGTTATTTTTCTTTTTATATCTGAGCATTTATGATGATGGACATTAATTATCATGATAATGTATTGTGCATAAACATGGTAGGCAATTTCACATGATGCATTCAAAATGTTAGTGTTAGCAGAGTATTTAAGGCAGATTTAATGTATCACAGGGATTATTCTCTTGTTTAGCTATCACTTTATTTTGGACACTTACGATGTCCCCACACCACACTTTCACTATGTGTCTGAGTAAAAAGTGTGTGTAAAATGTTTTAACATGGTCCCCATAAGGAATTGAAATATTGTGTATTGAAATGTCCCCACAAAGCCTGTTTGATTCAAGATGTGTGAAAGCAGCCAGAGCTTGGCTGGGTAGGATTGAATGTGTACCATGATATTTGATGTTTTCTCTCAGAAATCAGGTCATGCATTTCATTCGAGAGAGATTCTGTGCGGACAATTGTTCACTTGTTTGTCCCTATTGTGCTGTACAGAGCTTACATCAGATTCGCCATTGGTGTCTCAATCGATCATATTCTGAAACTGTATCATTGTTCAATGTGTTTATAGATGACCAGCATTACAGCCAAACATGTGGCTTTAGGTGACTCTTATCCCTCTTCCCCGTTTCTGAGTCAGATGGATGATGCTAGGCTTACAAACTACACTCTCCAAGAGGTATATATACACATTTTGCTCACTTCTCTTTACAGTACAATTCATAATTGTTCACTCTCTTTGAATTCTATAAAGTTTACTTGACTTTGACTACTGGTTTCATATATCATATTCTGACATGTTGTTTTATTAAGATGACCAGCACTGCAGCTGATGATGTGGCTTCACATGACTCTAGTCCATCCCTGTCTGTGAATCCGATGGATGATGCTGCTGGTCCAAGCAACACTCAACAGGTATTTACATATCCATCACTTTTTTATGTTATTTTTCTCTTTATATCTGAGCATTTATGATGATGGACATTCATTGTCATGATAATGTGTTGTGCATAAACATGACAGGCAATTTCACATATTCAATATGTTAGTGTTATCAGAGTATTTCAGGCAGATTTAATTTATCACAGGGATTATTCTCTTGTTTAGTTATCACCCTAATCTGGACACTCACGATTCAAGATGTGTGAAAGCAACCAGAGGGCTGGGGAGGGAATTTCTAACTCCATTTAGGTCACATGTCAAACATTCTTTAATGGTAAATATTCACATATATATTTTCACTTTTTATTTGTAGGTTATGACAGTGCCCCTGGACACATTTGAGGTTTTTGTACCAAGACTGAGACGGACAAGAAGTGTTATTGTAAGTATATACATCATGTGGGGAAAAACAAAACAGATTAAAATGGATTTGTTTTTTTTGCTTACTGCAAATATATTTGTACCCTTAATCATATATTATTGATGTGTCAGCAAATGAATACACTAAATATTCTTTTTTCCTAAAAACACTATCAAAATTTCAATTTTAGCAATTGTTACGAGCAAAAGGACCTAATTCCCACACTTTTTCAAAAGGAAAAAAAAAAATCATTCATCTTATCATTAAAGGAAATCCATTAATAAAAAGCATACAAAAGAAGCCACTAATGCACTCTAAATCTGAACAAAAACATTTTGACTGTTGACCGCTTTGCAAATGACTTGCTAATGAGCACTTTAACAAGTTCTTTTCACTTTGATCTATCCAGCATTATTTTTTTCATGAAAAAAATTGATTTAGAGGAATTTAAAAAATATATATTTTTTTTCAATTTCATTGTAATTACGTAACTCTAACAGTATTTGAATTTATTTCAGATGAAGGACACAGTTTTTGAAGATTCAGATGAACTTTATTATACTACGCCAGAGAGTGGAGAGGATTTCATCCCTGATAGCGCCTCCAAAAGTGATACTGACAGTGAAGCTAGCCTCAACCTCAAACCAAGCTCAATAAGAAAACATCAATATTTCAATAATGAACCTGACTCTACAACACCGGACGGCATGGATTTTGACAAGCAGAGTCATACATCTAAAGTCAGAGCAGAAGAGGAATCCTGTTCCAGTGGAGCAGATGAAGAACCCTGTTCCAGTGGAGCAGATGAACAACCTTCTTCAAGTCAAAGCATAGGCACCGTAGTTGTTGGTCCATGCAAAAGAAAGGATGGGAAAAGAGTGTATGATAAGAGACATTATTGCTTGTATTGTTCTAAGCCTTATGCTAAAATGGCTAGGCATTTAGAACGTGCACATGATGATAAATCTGATGTTGCTCGGGCTCTAAGCTTTGCAAAGGGCTCAAAGGAAAGAAAAAGACAGTTGGATTATATTCGGAACAAAGGAAACTATGCGCACAATGCTTCTGTCATGCAGTCAGGAAAGGGAGAATTAGTGCCATTTAAACGTCCTCCTAAAGAGGCACAAGGAAAAGACTTCATGCACTGTGCACACTGTCAGGGACTGTACACACGCAAAGTCCTGTGGCGACACATGCGTAATTGTCAACTCAAACTTGGATCAGTCGCCCCCAAGCCAGGAAAGAACCGTGTTCAGTCCTTGTGTGCATACACAGGGCCTGTGCCGACAAACACAAGTGAACACTTGTGGGGAGTAATTACTTCTATGAATCCTGACCCGATCGCACACATAATAAAAAATGACCAAGTCATTATTGATTTCGGGCAACACTTGTTAAATAAAAAAGGGATATCAGCAAAGAATAAAATGCATGTGCGAGAGAAGATGCGAGAATTGGGCAGGTTGATTCACAATGCCAGGAGAATAACTTCCTTGAAAAATATGGAAGATCTCATTAATCCCAAAAAGTACATGGAGACTATTAAAGCTGTCAAGCTTACATGCGGATATGAGAGTGAATCAAACAGGTTCTTGATTCCATCTCTAGCAAACAAACTTGGGAACGCCTTAGTTAAAATAAGCAAACTCTTAAAAGCTAAGGGTTTAATCTCAAATGATGAAAAGCTTGTTAAGAATGCCAGCAACTTTGAAGTCGTCCATCAGGAAAAGTGGCATGAGTTGATCTCAGCCACAGCATTGAGGAACATTAGGGAAGCAAAGTGGAATGTGCCCAGTGTCATGCCCTTCACCAAAGATGTCCAAAAAATGCACACGTATCTCACACAAGAGCAAGATAGATGGTCCAAATTCCTCTCAGAGAGTCCCTCTGCAAAAGCCTGGACGGAGCTGACAAAGGTGTGTCTCGTCCAGCTCATCCTCTTTAACCGCCGCAGGGAGGGTGAGGTGGCGAGCATGCCCCTATCTGCATTTCTTTCAAGAGACACTTCTGATCCACACAATGATCTGGACTGGGCACTCTCCGAAGTGGAGAAAAAACTCTGCAGGCACTTCACAAGAATTGTTGTCAGAGGAAAGCGTGGTCGCCCAGTCCCAATTCTTCTCACTCCGAAAATGCTGAGTGCCATAGAACTCCTTGTGTCACAGAGAGAAGCTTGCGGGGTTCTGAAAGATAACGACCACATGTTTGCACGACCAGGGGCCATGACGCATTTCCGAGGGTCAGACTGCTTTCGTGCCTTTGCAAAGCAATGTGGTGCTGATTGTCCCAGGGCATTGACATCGACGAAACTGCGAAAGCATGCTGCAACCTTGTCAACAGTGTTAAACATGACAAACACAGAGATGGACCAGTTGGCCAATTTTCTCGGCCATGACATTAGAGTGCATAGAGAGTATTACCGGCTGCCTGAGAAGACCTTGCAGCTTGCTAAGGTCAGCAAACTCCTGATGGCTCTCGAGCAGGGAAGAGTGGCTGAGTTTCATGGGAAAACTTTGGATGAAGTAGAGATTGACCCAGATGGTATGTTGTTTTTTCTGTATTTGCCATCTGTTCCTTTTTGTTTGTTTAAAAGGGTAAACTGCACTTTGTGACTTCTACAGAAAAACTTATCGACAGTGGCGAAGATGACGAGAACATGCACGAAGGAAGCCCTCCACCTACTGATGATGGTATGTACTGTGTTGTCAGAAGGTTACATACTTTTATTCTAAATTTTATTTATTCTAAACTCACTATGTGGCTTTTGTTGAAGTCCCAGCGTGTAAAAGTACATAAATGAAATTCAGCACTGTGAATTTAGCTGGTAAATCTGTTTTGTCAGCTTTTTTCCACATACAGTAATGGGTGGGAGGTTGTTGTTAGTGCTATCAATAAAACCCACATAACTGCACTGTAATGTGTTCTGAAATCAAACATACTGTAATTCGTGTTTTTTTCTTGTCAAGTAGAGATCTAATGATATTGAAATGTCATGTCACCATTATTGTGACCAAAATGATCACCTGATCAGTATAATTGATACATTGATACAATGAGCTCAAAATGTTCATGAGGTACATACTTATACACACACTGATATGATTTTGCCAATCCTGTACTTCTGTTGTACATACATGATGAAGTGCCATTCAAAGATATGAACTATTAAGTGCATTGTGATGATGATACCTCTATGTCAATTTAGGGGAAAAAAATTAAGACCAAATTGCAAAAATTATATTTACTAAACAGCTGAAGACTTTCATGTTTTTCTATTACATACAGTAGGGTAAGGTTACATAGGTTAAATACACATTTTACAATTGGTTACTGTCAAGATGAGACTCTGAAAAGGTTACTTTCCATATGACCACCAACAGAAGAAATACTTCCCCCTCCTGAGAGGAATGAAAAGCCACTTGTACCACAAGAGGGACGCACACCTCTGTCATCAGATGATGAGATACCATCACGAGTCAGAGCTAACAAGCCTTCCTCCAAAGGTTAGTAGTTTTTAAAATGCACTTTGTGTTTGAATGTTTGAAATTGTAAACACATTTTTTTTTTTTTTTCATAGGAGCACACCTGGAAGAAACTGAGAGGGATGGCATGCCCCTACAATCACGAAAGAGACGCAAACCACCATCATCAGATGATAAGATGTCATCAGGAGTCAGTGCTAAGAGGTCCTTCTCCAAAGGTAAACTCAAAAATCATGCTGCTTTTTAGAGAATGTATTGTCACCGAACAAATTAAAACATTATAAGTATAGTCGGGTTTCCAGCCTACGTCATCACAGGATGCGCATGCATTGTTGACCCAGAAACCCCGGAAGACAGAATGAGTAGCTGCATAGATGAGTATTTTTTTAGTTAAATAATTGTATTTTATACACTATTAACAGGCCTAGCTGTTGTGTGTACGGGTGTATAAATCAATATTAAAGATGTTCAATTAAACCAACATAGTTTGAAACACGTTCAAAACACACACAGCCAGTGGAGCCAGTGTCACAACCCGCTAGCTTAATGCTAATGTATATTAATGTTAAACCTCATCATGATTTTGCCAATCCTGTTGTCTTAAACATTAAAACAATAACATACATGATGAAATGTCATTCAAAGATATGAACTATTAAGTGCATTGTGATGATGATACCTCTATGTCAATTTAGGGGAAAAAATCAAGACCAAATTGCAACAATTATATTTACTAAACAGCTGAAGACTTTTATGTTTTTCTATTACATAGGCTTAGGTACACATTTTACAATTGTTTACTGTCAAGATGCTATAAGACTCTGAAAAGGTTACTTTCCATATGACCACCAACAGAAGAAATACTTCACCCTCCTGAGAGGAATGAAACGCCACTAGTACCACAAGAGGGACGCACACCTCTGTCATCAGATGATGAGATACCATCAAGAGTCAGAGCTAACAAGCCTTCCTCCAAAGGTTAGTAGTTTTTAAAATGCACTTCGTGTTTGAATTTGAACCAAAATCATAGGAGTAATTGGCTCCAATACCAACCACTTGTCCCTTGTTCAAAAGGCTTGAGCAGTTTAACAGTTAAATACATAGCATTATTTTGTAGTGAAATGCATTTTGTAGAAGCTATTCAACTACACGTAGTTTTAATATAAATTTAGATAAAAAGCTGAATTGGCTAAAATCATTACACTTGCCAATCCGCCAGTGTTCACTCCCGCCCTCCTCACCTTGCCACATTATATTTTAACAATACTGTGATAATACTGATAAATGTGTGTCACAATAATAGTGATGTGGCCTTTTCATATTCTAAATTTTCAACACAATATGTATATTATTGGTAAAAAGAAATAATTCAAAACATCTGCTGCTTTTCCTTTGTGATTATGCCCAAATGACAGTACACAGATTGATGTTTGACTGACAATGTAAATAAATATTTTCATTTTGATTGAGGAACCTAACCGATCACAAAACTTTTTTTCTCACCACTTCAAGGCAAAGCCAGACAGAAAAGGCCTTGGCAGGAGACAGAAGTGAAGGCCGTCGAAAAGCATATGAAGCAGTTCATATCATCCTGCATTGTCCCGGGGAAAATGGACTGTGAGAAGTGCTTAAGGGCTGAACCCTTAGCCCTTAAGAACCGGGACTGGAAGAGCCTGAAATTTTATGTATATAACCGCATTTCAGCCTCCAAAAAGAAACTGCATTGTAACTAGCTACCTAGTTACAGCTGCCTTTGTGTGTGCTAACTAGTTACCAACTCCCTGGTAAGTTTTTTTTTTTTTTTCGCATTACACACATTTACGTTTGAACATTGTTCTCTAAGAAGATGTAAACATTTTATGTTTATTATGTTATTGTTTGTTATTGTTATTATGTTTATATTTGCCTTAAATATGCATATTGGGAATCATTGCTTCATTGTTTACAGTAGTTGGTCTGAATGTTGATTGTCGCCGCAGTGAGTGACCATGTAACTTACCGTGTCTGTATTCCTGTGTTATCAGATATTAAAGAAAGACACAAAGCTCATGCAGGCCTGGAAGTGTACTCTGTCCAAGTGTGCAACAAATAGACTTGCTGCAAGGTCCCCATTAATCACATGTAATTAGTGGGGACATTGTGTGAGTTATGTAAATTAATTTACATATATACAAATGAGGTCCCCGTGAACCATGTTAAATTGATTTTTCCCAAGTCCCCAGTTGGCATGGTCCAACTATTACTTCACCAATTATGATATTTTAAGGTGTGTATAACCTAACAAAGCCATAGTTGTTATACTTGATTTTTTTCATGGCTGCATACCATTTAGAAAGGGTGGTCCCCACACGTGATGAATAAAAAGTCGGTCCCCATAGACCATATAAACCAGTGTGCGTGAGTGTGTGTGTGTGTGTGTGTGTGTGTGTGTGTGTGTGTGTGTGTGTGTGTGTGTGTGAGTGTGTGTGCTCTGTTGGCTGTCAGTCACACACACATTTCTTTCCATGTTTCCTGCTGTTGATCCCAGAGGAGCGTTTGTTTTAATCTGCTGACAGTCCCAGAGGGGCGGAGCTGACAACACAGGAACAATCAGACTGACACTCTGATGCTGGTTCCTGATCTAGAACTGTCCATCATCACAACATCCTGAAGGAACACAACAGTCTTATCAAGGAACCTAAGACAACAAAAACCTGAAGAATCACACCAAACACGCCAGGACCCTCCTCACAGGTCCATAAAACATCACCAGGACCTCTAGATCCTCACCAGGACCTCACCAGGACCTCTAGAACCTCACCAGGACCTCACCAGGACCTCTAGAACCTCACCAGGGCCTCTAGAACCTCACCAGGACCTCTAGATCCTCACCAGGACCTCTAGAACCTGACCAGGGCCTCTAGATCCTCACCAGGACCTCAAGATCCTCACCAGGACCTCTAGAACCTCACCAGGACCTCTAGAACCTGACCAGGGCCTCTAGATCCTCACCAGGACCTCTAGATCCTCACCAGGACCTCTAGAACCTCACCAGGACCTCAAGATCCTCACCAGGACCTCTAGAACCTCACCAGGACCTCTAGAACCTGACCAGGACCTCTAGAACCTCACCGATGGTAACATTCATGAAGATCGTCTGTTAACCTCTAAACTACATGAGAGGCTTTTTTTTATTCAGAATATTAAAAACATTTGAAACAACGTTCATGAGAGGTTTTTGTGAAGTGATTTAAAATATTGTGGTTGTTTGTATTGAGTCTAACAGGAGTTACGTGATTGGTTATTTGTGTCTGAGCTGATTGATCCAACTGTCACCACATTCAGAAATAATCTGAATTAAAGCTGCAGAGCTCTGTGACAGCTCACACTGGGGGGGGGGCTGTGTGTCAGCTGCCAAACGTGTTTATGAGAACATACCAGAGACAGGTCACAGCCCTGCGAGCTGTTGACATCAGTCATGTAGCAGCAGGTCTGAGAGGCGGACATGTTGAAACCTGACACAGTTATTTCGTCCTCTAATAACAGACCTGAGGTCTGCAGAACACTGCGTGTGCAAAGGAACATGTTGGACATGTAGGACTTCCTGTTTGGCTGAAATAAAGGACATGTTTAAAATAACAAAACTGAATCCTGCTCAGATTTATTTGATTTAGTGTCATAACTAACAATAATGTGTAATGTGATGACAGAACAGTGTGGATGAAGCAGGAAGGTCAAACATGACATGTGCAACAAAAAAAGAGCTGAGGATCAGTTTGAGAAAAACAAACTGTCATCGTGTCATTGTGCATCTCTACAGCTCCATCAAGAACCTCACAAAATGCACCAAGTACCTCTGGAACCTCACCAAGGACCTCTGAAGCATATTCAAGGACCTCTAAGATTTATTCAGGGACCTCTGGAACCTCACCAACAACTTCAAACACTTCATCAAGGACCTCGAGAACCTTAAAGAGTATCTCTGGAACCTCTGTTCACCTCAAGAACCTCATAAATGATTTGTGGGACCTCCTCAAGGACCTGTAGAATCATGATCATTGCCAGTTTTGTGTATCTGCCACTGGAGTTTATGTGGAACGTGTTCATGTTCTGAGCTGTGAGCCTGGTGACAACTGAACTGGATCACATGTCGTCTGATTCGAGGTGAAACTAGAATCACAAATCTATGAAAAGGATCTGAAATAAGACGAGAGCCAGGAAGTAAAACGTCTCCACCGTCTGCATCATCAACAAAAAACAAACAGATGAACAGAGCGAAGGAAAAACTGCAGCAGCAGCCACATTAATGCACCTGTGTAATTAGCGCGCTAATTGCTAATCACATGCTGTTTGTGAGTTTACACCCACAGGGCACACACACACACACACAAACATCACACCGCTGCAGGTGTGTGTGTGTGTGTGTGTGTGTGTGTGTGTGTGTGTGTGTTCTCTCAGGAGATGGATGAGGTAAACAGTTAGCATGCTATGCTGATGTGTACACTGTAGCCATTAAGAGCTAATGAGCGCTGCGCTAACGAAGCCTAGCCCGGCTCACTGCCTTAACGACCTCACCATTAACCATTAGCCACCCGATGAGCTCAGTGCTAACGCAGCCTAGCACGGCACACTAGGCTAATGACTCCACCATTAACCGCCTAATGAGCTCAGTGTGAGTGTAGCCTGAGAGTTAGCCGCTAGCTGCTAGCAGTCACTGGAGTGCAGGGACATTTTAAACTGTCATCATCGGGTTTGGATCATATGACCTGACTCACCTGCACACTTGGTCCTGGCTCTGAGCGGGGGTCCGGGGTTTCCCGTGCCTCCATCCAGGGGCCTGGTGAGCAGCACACTGATCTCGTACTCGGTGTCAGGGTCCAGGTGTCCGATCTTGTGGGTGGGCTTATCGACAGGTGTGGTGTCAATCAACATGCCCGACATCGTACGGTACTCCACCTCAAAAACACATAGTCAACTGTTATTGACACTCCAAAGAACCTCCACAAGGACCACTACACCCTCCTCACAGACCCCTAGTACTCCATCACAGACCCTTAAAACATCTAATATACCACTAGAATCTCCTGGTACAACCCTAGAAACCCCTCAAAGACCTTTAGAACCATCTAAAAAACCTTTGAACCTCCTCACAGACAACTTCAGCCTCCTAAAAGACCACTTGAACCTCTCTAGAACCCTCTAAAGGACCAACAGAAGCCCATCACAGACCTTGAGAACCACCGAATCTCCTCACTGACTTCTGGAACCCACTAAAGTACCACATTAACCTCCTTACAGAGCTGTATGACCCCACAAAGGACCACTAGAACCCCTAAAAGACAATTAGAACCCCCTAAGAGGTCCCTACAAACCCAATAGGACCACCAGAACACCCCACAGATCCCTAAAACCACCTAAAGGACCCTTAAAACCCAGGGAAGACCGCTAAACCCCCCACAGACCTCTAGAACCCCCTAAATGACCACCTTACCCTCCTGACAGACCTCTAGAACCCCCTAAATGACCACCTTACCCTCCTGACAGACCTCTAGAACCCCCTAAATGACCACCTTACCCTCCTGACAGACCTCTAGAACCCTCTAAATGACCACCTTACCCTCCTGACAGACCTCTAGAACCCCCTAAATGACCACCTTACCCTCCCAACAGACCTCTAGAACCCCTTACAGAACCTCCGTCACACAGCAGCATCAGATCACTGTCTCATCAGTAGTCACCTCTCTCTCAGTGATCGGTCCGTCTCCGTTGATGGAGTTGGCGTTGAGTTGGATCCAGAGGTAGGTGGCGCCCACCGCCATAAGCTGAGGGGGGGCGATGGGTACGGGAGGCTCTGAGGAACACAGACACACACACACACACAGGTTTCACTGATCTGTCTTAACGAGGGAGGAAGGAGTTAACGAGTTAATTAATATTTGTGACCTTCGGCGAATCACTGCAGACCTGGATTCTATTACCCAGAATCCCCGGTGGTGCTGCTCTACTTCCTCCTGACCTACTTCATCACACACACACACACACACACACACAGTAAGTAGGATAGGTGTGTAATGATGCGTGTTTATCATGTAACATGTTGAGGTTAATACTCACCTGTGTGTGTGAGATAAAACACACACACACACAGTTTGAGTGACAGTTCAATCAGGGGTTTAGCCGCCGGGGATTGTGGGATATGTGCCGGGTCATGTGACTGACAGACACCTCCTCACCTGTCACTGAGTGTGTGTTTGCAGAGAGATCAGAGGAGCTATCGACCCGACACAGACACCTGAGCGCATCGATTGGTTCTGTTATGAATGATGTCAGTCAGACGGTGTGATGCGTTTCCTGCTCACATCCTCGCCAACCAACAGGACCCAGTTCACACGGAACCTCGGTTCACGGTTACGGCAGGAACAACCCAGCGTGATCAGGATCTGTTTGTTGACGTGTGTTTAGAACAAAGACAGACACAATCCTTCTGCTGGAGACTGACAGAACGTTTCTGTCAGCTGTTTCCATGATCATAATAAGGAAACTGACAACACAGTGCTGCCACAACACCGCCGCAATGCCGCCATATATCACATGACATCAAGTCAGCACCAATAGGAAGCGCCGCGCTGCGCCACGCCGCACCGCGCCACGCCGCACCGCACTGCATCAACAGAAGACCTCACACAGTCTCACAGCTCAGGTTACACAAGCACTGTTGGTAGCCACAGAAACTAACGCACCCAGGATTAGGACATAACCCACGTAATTGTAAAGGCTGCGATCATGTGACCAATGTGCTGACAAGAGTAAAGATGGCCATCGTGTTGAGAGGAAGAGGACGCTCAAAGAGTCAGGTTGGGATGGATGGGTCAAACAAACACAGGACTTTACACCAAGAGACCAGCGTTCACGTTCCGTGAGATCAGCTGAACCCTGTGATCGTTTATGGTACGATGTAACCATGTTAGTTTTCCTACACCTAACATACGTAACTCTACGCTAAGTACGTAACTTTACTTTCCTAAACCTGACGTACGTGAAGTATGTAACTTTACTTTCCTAAACTTAACAGACATAACTCTACGTTAAGTACGTAACTTTACTTTCCTAAACTTAACAGACATAACTCTACGTTAAGTACGTAACTTTACTTTCCTAAACTTAACAGACATAACTCTACGTTAAGTACATAACTTTACTTTCCTAAACCTAACATACGTAACGCTACGTTAAGTACATAACATGGAGTTAAGTATGTTATTTTGCATTAAGTATGTAGCATTAGCTTTAGTACATACATTTCATTAATTACATACGTTTGTATTAAGTACATACTTTGTGTAAAAAATGTAACTTGTAGTAAAGAATGTAACTTGTTAAGTACATATCTTCATGTTAAGTACAAACGAACGTCACTTTGGGTTCACTACATACTGTATAACTAGTAACCAGTATAATATCTGCCTCTGAGATGCAGTAAAAGTATAAAGTGACATGAAAAGAAAGTACTCGAGTACATTAGTTACCTGGAATCTGTACTAGAGTAAACATCCTTCCAGCACTGCTGAGACCTTAAGGCTGAGTACGGCTCAGGGTACATTATGACAATCTAACATAAACGGAAGTTAGGCAGCAGTAAATCTATGCTCTGCTGCTGGGCCAATAATCAATACACTATCAGAATTGATTATGATGTTGAGACGAGGAGAAGAAGAATTTCTATAATGATCTTCACTTTTGTTCCTCACGTCTCCTCCAACACATCGGCATGATGGGAAAGGAAAATACCCAGAATCCTCCCTGAACTGGCACAGATGAAAGTGATGTTTCTGAGACGAGTGACAGCTCCGTCACATAATGAGTCGTCATTAACACGCTCTACACCTGTGACTGTGTGTGTGTGAGTGAGTGTGTGTGTGTGTGTGTGTGTGTGTGTGTGTGTGTGAGTGTGTGTGTTAGCGGCCGGGGTTAGCGCGCTAACACTGACAGGAGGAAACGGAGGCTCTTACTTTGGAGTGATTCATCTTCACAAACGCAGACACTCTTTGACAAAACGCCGCCGATGATTCGCCTTTTTTACACAAACGGAGGTTCTAATGAGGCTCACACACACACACACACACACACACACACACACACACACAACTACTGTAAGACACACACACACACACACACACACACACACCTACTGTAACACACACATGCGGTGCAGTAATGAGGTGAGCAGCTTTAATAAAACTTCCTCGTTTGACGACGGAGTCATTAAAACAAAAATGTGACATAGTGCAGCTTTAAAGGACAGAGACAGGTGGAGACACAGAGACAGGTGGAGACACAGATACAGACAGGTCACGACAAGTGGAGACAGACAGACAGATGGAGACACAGACATGGGTGGAGACAGGTGGAGACAGGTGTCCTCTGCAGAGATCACTATGGAACAGACGAGATCTTCAACAGATAAACTTTTATAAATTAATCAAAATATTTTAAATACTTAAATCAGATAAAAGAAGTAAGGTCATTAAAACACAGAGCAGAAAAATCAACGACATCAGGACAACAGAGAAAATACAAAATAAACAGAACACAAAAAATTTAAAAATAAAAGTAAAATTATAAAATACATAAAACATTTTAGGGGTCAGCGGCCAATCAGAGGACAGGACTCACGTTTGACTGTGAGGTCAGCATAGGAGGACACACCCACACCTCTCTCCGATTGGGCGATGCAGCGATAACGTCCGGAGTCTCCCTTTGTCGTGTTCTCCACATCAAAGCTCGCCACGTAACGCCGAGAGTTCACCGGTTTGGTTTCCCTGACAACCGCCTGTCGACCACCCATCCCCTGACAACCACAAACACAACACATCAGAGTCACAATGAACATATACATCGGGACTGATGGGTACTGATGGGTATAGATGGGTATAGATGGATATGAATTGGTATGGATGGGTATAGATGGGTATGGACGGGTATGGATGGGTAGAGATGGGTATAGATGGGTATAGATGGGTAGAGATGGGTATAGATGGGTATTGATGGGTAAGGATGTGTAAAGATGGGTATTGATGGGTATTGATGGGTAAGGATGAGTATAAATGGGTATGGACGGGTATGGATGGGTAGAGATGGGTATAGATGGGTATGGATGGGTATTGATGGGTATAGATGGGTATAGATGGGTATAGATGGGTATGGATGGATATAGATGGGTATTGATGGGTATGGATGGGTATAGATGGGTATGGATGGATATAGATGGGTATTGATGGGTATGGATGGGTATTGATGGGTATAGATGGATATGAATTGGTATGGATGGGTATAGATGGGTATGGATGGATATAGATGGGTATAGATGGGTATGGATGGGTATAGATGGGTATGGATGGGTATAGATGGGTATAGATGGGTATGGATGGGTATGGATGGATATAGATGGGTATTGATGGGTATGGATGGGTATAGATGGGTAAGGATGGGTATAAATGAGTATAGATGGGTATTGATGGGTATAGATGGATATGAATTGGTATTGATGGGTATAGATGGGTATGGATGGGTATGGATGGGTAGGGATGGGTATAGATGGGTATAGATGGGTATTGATGGGTATAGATGGGTATGGATGGGTATGGATGGCTATAGATGGGTAAGGATGTGTAAAGATGGGTATTGATGGGTATTGATCGGTAAGGATGGGTATAAATGGGTATGGACGGGTATGGATGGGTAGAGATAGGTATAGATGGGTATGGATGGGTAGAGATGGGTAAGGATGGGTATAGATGGGTATTGATGGGTATAGATGGGTATGGATGGGTATAGATGGGTATAGATGGGTATGGATGGGTATGGATGGATATAGATGGGTATTGATGGGTATGGATGGATATAGATGGGTACTGATGGGTATGGATGGGTATAGATGGGTAAGGATGGGTATAAATGAGTATAGATGGGTATTGATGGGTATAGATGGACATGAATTGGTATTGATGGGTATAGATGGGTATGGATGGGTATGGATGGGTAGAGATAGGTAAGGATGGGTATAGATGGGTATTGATGGGTATAGATGGGCATGGATGGGTAGAGATGGGTAAGGATGGGTATAGATGGGTATAGATGGGTATGGATGGGTATAGATGAGTATGGATGGATATAGATGGGTATAGATGGGTATGGATGGGTATGGATGGGTATAGATGGGTATTGATGGGTATGGATGGGTATAGATGGGTATAGATGGGTATTGATGGGTATAGATGGGTATAGATGGGTATAAATGGATATAGATGGGTATAGATGGGTATTGATGAGTATAGATGGGTATGGATGGGTATAAATGGGTATGGATGGGTATAGATGGGTATGAATGGGTATGGATGGGTATAGATGGGTATTGATGAGTATAGATGGGTATGGATGGGTATAAATGGATATAGATGGGTATAGATGGGTATTGATGAGTATAGATGGGTATTGATGGGTATAGATGGATATGAATTGGTATTGATGGGTATAGATGGGTATGGATGGGTATGGATGGGTAGAGATGGGTAAGGATGGGTATAGATGGGTATTGATGGGTATAGATGGGCATGGATGGGTATGGATGGGTAGAGATGGGTAAGGATGGGTATAGATGGGTATAGATGGGTATTGATGGGTATAGATGAGTATGGATGGATATAGATGGGTATAGATGGGTAAGGATGGGTATAGATGGGTATGGATGGGTATGGATGGGTATAGATGGGTATTGATGGGTATGGATGGGTAGAGATGGGTATAGATGGGTATTGATGGGTATAGATGGGTATGGATGGGTATAAATGGATATAGATGGGTATAGATGGGTATTGATGAGTATAGATGGGTATGGATGGGTATAAATGGATATAGATGGGTATAGATGGGTATTGATGAGTATAGATGGGTATGGATGGGTATAAATGGGTATGGATGGGTATAGATGGGTATGAATGGGTATGGATGGGTATAGATGGGTATTGATGAGTATAGATGGGTATGGATGGGTATAAATGGATATAGATGGGTATAGATGGGTATTGATGAGTATAGATGGGTATGGATGGGTATAAATGGGTATGGATGGGTATAGATGGGTATGAATGGGTATGGATGGGTATAAATGGGTATTGATGGGTATAGATGGGTGTGGATGTGTAGAGATGGGTATGGATGGGTATAAATGGGTATGGATGGGTATAGATGGGTAGAGATGGGTATGGATGGGTATAAATGGGTATTGATGGGTATAGATGGGTGTGGATGTGTAGAGATGGGTATTGATGGGTATTGATGGGTATGGATGGGTATAGATGGGTA
>JAGQAX010000021.1:38205448-38227091 GCA_019142605.1 Cephalopholis sonnerati | reverse complement strand
CAGTTTCAGGCCTCGCCTCGGTCAAAGTCCACAGTGAACCACAGCAGACCTGTCAGTCAACATGGCCGCCTGTCCGTCCACAAACCTCCCTGCTGTCCACACGTGAGGGAAACCGTCTATAACATGGTCCTCAGTATCCCACAATCCACTGCAGGTCACTCACTTGTTCAATATGAAGCATTTCACTGCTGGAAAGAAGTTCTCTTCATAAAACCGGGCTGTCACAGACAGAAAATACTTTTCCACAACGTTCTTTCAGTCAAAATTATTTAAAAAATGAACCAAACTGTGAGTTTAAAAGTGTTTTACTGGACAAACTTAATGTCCTTACAGATTCTAAAATCACTCAGGTTCTGATGTCGAACCTCAACAGAGACATTACAGCTCTCCCGCTCTGCCAGATTCTCCTGTGGCGTCCCACAGGGCACTGTTCTAGGTCCTCACCTGTTTTTGTTTTTTGACCTCACTGATTTCAGCCTCTACCACAGCTACCACTGTGAAACTGTAACTGTTGCCATGGTTACCAGTGATTTACTGATGTCGGCCCGCCACAATATCAACACGGACCGCCCCCTACTGATCTTCTTTACATTGCTGTTTAAAATCTGATCAGAAAAATTTACGGGAAAATGTGCTGCTGTGGATCTGATGCAGCCGCCTCTCTGTAGCCTCGCTCAACGTCCCGCCCACAGCACATCTGATTGGTTACATGTCAGGAGTGATAGCCTATCAACAGTGAAGGCAGCCGTGCGTTGTGTTGAACGTACTGTAGGTGTAATAAACATCACGGTGTGAGACGCAGCAGGAGATGTGACCAGATGATCGTAGTTTATAAAAATGAGCGCAGTGACGATACCGACTTTTCACACACCAGGCTAGAAGACGCACACAAGTCCGTGACAACGGAACTACATTAACGAGTGCTTTCACAACAGTCCAACAACGACTCAGATGAGTCACCTGCACAGCGACTGCAGCTAAAGTTACGTGGTGAAGACGGTCATGGTTTAGCTCAGCGCTCAAAACAGTCGCACTACAAATGAAGTTATGAGCGTGTGAATGTTGTTCTAACTTTGCAATGTTTCCGTACACACATTATGTTGATAGCTGCATCTTCTTTTGTTTAACGGCGGGTGGTTTAAGGAGCACAGGAGCTTTAAAGATCTGTTATCTGCCATGGAGGAGTGGATAATTATTGTTATTGATTTATCGCCCAGCCCTACTGACATCAAACCAGTACAAGATGACTGTTACCATAGTTACCACACAGACAGACAGACAGACAGGTTTGTAAAGGAGGGTGAATCTTAATTAAAAAATGAAAATGATCCCGAGTCAACAGATGGGCGTCTTTAAACACACACAGACCGCAGGGTTTCTAAGGAGAGAGATTAGGACGAATCATAAAGCAGAATCATGTCAGATTAAACTCTGCGTGCTCCAGATAAGAAACCAGGAAATCAAAAGGAAGAAAAGATCTGTGGCTCTTAATCTGTCTGACACTGACATCAGTATCACAGGGGGATTGTGGGACTGCACCAAGGCATGCTGGGTACTTTGTTCTAAAAATGTGTCGGATGCCACAGAGAGGTGAATATTAATGCTCGTATGATCAGAAGAAATAAAACAAACAGCTGACAAAAGATTCATTTGACCAACAGCGTGATGAGACGACCGGCCGGTCTCTGATCACAGACACAAGAAGAAGTAGAAGAAGAAGAAGAAGGATGATGAGGAGACAAAGAAGAAGAAGACGAGTGAGCACAAAGAGAAAGTGAAGCAGTAAAACAGAGCGAGACATTTAGAGGACTTTTTCTGTCCTGCTGACTCATCATAAATCTGTGTGTGTGTGTGTGTGTGTGTGTGTGTGTGTGTGTGTGTGTGTGTGTGTGTGTGAGTGTGTGTGCTGCAGTGATCAATACAGCAGCAGATTGTCTGGTTCTCAGGTGTCCACTTTTCCTGAAGCTCACTAAATCTTATTCCACTTCTTTCAACATCTGACTCAGCAAGCCCTTATCTCGAAAACAAGAGCTCCCATTACCACGTCCTGCCCGTGATTAACAATCCTTATATCCAAATATGTGAAGACAAAAAACTTTGATGTCTTAAGATATGTTGTTTTGTCTGCAGCAGGCTGTTCTCACAAACTGCTCCTATGTCTTACTACGAACAGCAATACACCTGAATTCGTACATATCTCATGTATTTTGAAAAGCTGCGATCATGTGACCAATGAGCTGACTGCAGTAAACAGGAACCAGTCCTGAGTGGTCTTGTTAGCAGGCAGGTCAAAAAAACACACAAGGTTTGCCCAGGACGACGAGTCACCTGTTTGGATCTGTGTGAACTTTGAGTCACTTTAACGACCACCGTGTTTCTGTTCCTAAACCTGACCTCAGTAACGTTACATTTGGACGACGCAACTGTTGGTTAAGAATGTAACTGAATGTTAGGAACGCAACTGTACGTAACGGTCTTAACTGTACATTAAGGACATAACTGTACGTTAAGGACGTAACTGTATGCTAGGGACATAACGTAAAGTTAGGGACATAACTGTACATTAAGGACATAACTGTACGTTAGGGACGTAACTGCACGTTAAGGACGTAACTGTCCGTTAGGGACGTAACTGTACATTAGGGACGTACCTGTACGTTTGGGACGTACCTGTACGTTTGGGACATAACTGTACGTTAAGGACGTAACTGTATGCTAGGGACATAACATACAGTTAGGGACATAACTGTACATTAAGGACATAACTGTACGTTAGGGAAGTAACTGTACATTAGGGACGTAACTGTACGTTTGGGACATAACTGTACGTTAAGGACGTAACTGTATGCTAGGGACATAACATACAGTTAGGGACATAACTGTACATTAAGGACGTAACTGTCCGTTAGGGAAGTAACTGTACATTAAGGACGTAACTGTACGTTAGGGACATAACTGTACGTTAAGGACATAACTGTACATTAAGGACGTAACTGTACGTTAAGGACATAACTGTACATTAAGGACGTAACTGTACGTTAAGGACGTAACTGTATGTTAGGGACATAACTGTACGTTAAGGACGTAACTGTACATTAAAGACGTAACTGTACTTTAAGGACATAACTGTACGTTAGGGACGTAACTCTATGTTAAGGACATAACTGTACATTAAGGACGTAACTGTACGTTAGGGACGTAACTGTACGTTAAGGACGTAACTGTACATTAAGGACGTAACTGTACGTTAGGGACGTAACTGTATGTTAGGGACATAACTGTACGTTAAGGACGTAACTGTACATTAAAGACGTAACTGTACTTTAAGGACATAACTGTACATTAAGGACGTAACTGTACGTTAGGGACGTAACTGTACACTAAGGACATAACTGTACGTTAGGGACATAACTGTACGTTAAGGACGTAACTGTACATTAAGGACGTAACTGTACACTAAGGACATAACTGTACGTTAGGGACATAACTGTACGTTAAGGACGTAACTGTACATTAAGGACGTAACTGTACATTAGGGACGTAACTGTATGTTAGGGACATAACTGTACGTTAAGGACGTAACTGTACATTAAAGACGTAACTGTATTTTAAGGACATAACTGTACATTAAGGACGTAACTGTACGTTAGGGACATAACTGTACGTTAAGGACGTAACTGTACATTAAGGACGTAACTGTACACTAAGGACATAACTGTACGTTAGGGACGTAACTGTACATTAGGGACGTAACTGTATGTTAGGGACATAACTGTACGTTAAGGACGTAACTGTACATTAAAGACGTAACTGTACTTTAAGGACATAACTGTACATTAAGGACGTAACTGTACGTTAGGGACATAACTGTACGTTAAGGACGTAACTGTACATTAAGGACATAACTGTACACTAAGGACATAACTGTACGTTAGGGACATAACTGTACGTGAAGGACGTAACTGTACATTAAGGACGTAACTGTACGTTAGGGACGTAACTGTACGTTAAGGACGTAACTGTATGCTAGGGACACAACATACAGTTAGGGACATAACTGGACATTAAGGACATAACTGTCCGTTAGGGAAGTAACTGTACATTAAGGACGTAACTGTACGTTAGGGACATAACTGTACGTTAAGGACATAACTGTACGTCAAGGACGTAATGTCATCTGTGGGGCGTACATTCGTATCATACGCAGTGTTTTCTGAAACGTTGTTGGGAGACATTTTAGTTGATTAAAATCCCGTTTAAGAAATGAACCCTTTGAACTCTGCGGCACAAACAGTCCCACTCTGCCTACGGTGGTATGTTTCCTGATTGTGATGTAATTTCCTGGAGTATCTTCAAATACTGTTGCTGAACACCAGGTGCGAACAACATGCAAAAAATAACATCCAAACAAACACTCGGAGACTTTGGACGGAGAGATGTCCTGTTCAGCAGAGAGCAGCGTTTCTTTGGTCACGTTCAGACTCATGAAGCGTTCTGACGTTAACGAACTGAAACCAGACGAGTCCACACAGATCAGCACACGACACGACGACACACCAACACACTGAGCCCTGTAAATGTCAAGGATGACACCTCCAGCTGATGAAGAGTACATCAGAGCCTCCATCTCACCCTCCTCTGCCTCACCCCACCCCCCTCACCCCCCCCACCCCTCCTCACCCCAGCATACAGAAGGTCATCTCTAACCTCCAGCAGAGACCGAGGGGGAGATCATTCAGCCTGGCAGAGGCTGAAAAGGTCCTCTCCCACAGGACTCACACATAATACTACACACAATACAATACTACACACACACACACAGTAAGACACACACACGGTAACACACACACAGTAACACACACACATAGTAACACACACACAGTAACACACACACAGTAACACACACACAGTAAGACACTAGCAGCAGGTGTGAGGCGGCTCGGCTTCAGGGCAGCAGAGAGACGAACAAAACTCAGAATCTAAAAGATGCAACTGGTGGCTGCAGAGAGCGAGATGACGTGAGATGAGGTGAAATAAAATGTTCTACTATGAAATAAAATAAGATGAGGCCAGGACGAGATGAGAGATGAGCTGACATGTTAGCAGCTGAAACGAGATGAGGCGACGTGACATGAAGATGATGAGGTCAGGACAGGTGAGATGAAACAAAAGAAAACGAGGTGAGACGGGACGACGAGATGTGAGATGAAATGTTATGATTGTTGTGAGGGAGAGGACGGGACGAAATGTCCTCACTTAAATGTCCTCACTCTCCAAACATGTCCTCACTTTACACAAATGTCCCCACTTTACACAGATGTCCTCACATTCCAAAAATGTTCTCACTTAAATGTCCTCACTCTCCAAAAATGTCCTCACTTCACACAGATGTCCTCACATTCCAAAAATGTCCTCACTTAAATGTCCTCACTCTCCAAAAATGTCCTCACTTTACACAAATGTCCTCACCTTTTACAGATGTCCTCATTTTCGCAAATGTCCTCAAAGTGTTGGTGCAAAACTCAGTGTGGTCCTCACAGAGGCAGAAGAACACACGCTCACACACACACGCAGCATTAGGAGCACTCCCCTCTGTCGCCTGCAGCTCGCTCATGGCGGCCGACCACTAATGCTAATCTGCTGCGAGCGAGGCCTGAGGACACTCAGACCCCCCCGTCCTCCACCACCCTCTGTCTCTACCTGTCTGTGGATCTGATTCTGGGTCAGTGTTTGTACATCGCTTCATTATTAAAGAGCCTGAAACCTCGTTACTGTTAAGATGACATCATCAAACACACAGTGTCTCCAGACCTCGTCACACAAACACACCGCCACACTGTCAACATGACTCTTAATACATTTTTCAAATCTAAAAGTTGTTGGCGCTCGTATTCTGCGTGTTCTGTTTGACGGCGCTTTGTCAGGCGTCTCCAAAGCCTATTATCACGAGCACGCAAACTGTCTGTTGCTGTTGTTACGGTGGTCTGACGCAGCACCGTAGGACGGCGTGGAGCGGCACAGCAGCACGTTCTGTAAGGGTGGCGATGATGTTTTTGTTTGTTTAGTTTTCATGTTAAATGAATGTTTTTACTTTTATATGTTCCAATCAATCAATTAATCAATCAGTCAATCAGCTAATCGGCTAATCAATAACGTCTGATTGGTTCCAGTCAAATAAAAGTTGTCTCAGCTCTAAATGAGTGAATAGATCACAGTGTCCTCAGGAGGAAGTGATCTAACCCTCCGTCGCTGTGTGTCTTTAACCTCTCTTAACCTCAACCAATCCCAGAGGTGGTTCTTGGTTTCCCGCGGTTACGCTCTGACACACATACAGCCAATCATTAATCAGAGTCTGGTGGCATATTAAGAGTCTGGAGCAGCCTGAGGACACACACACCCACACACACACACACACACACACACAGTGACCCAAAAACTCGTCCTCCGCACAAAGACGTCTCAGAAAGCAAGAGGTCGGCACACACTGAGCGTGCTCAGCTGGACCACCACGTGGAGTCACTCACCGCCTGCCAGCAGCGCTGGTGTTTACAGACGGCAGTGAAGGCAGCGCCCGCCGGCTGACAGTCGGATTGGACAGAAAATCAAACGTGGGCTCAGTGAGGATGTTCAGAGGAACAAAGTAAAAACCAGGAGCCGTCAGCTGAGTTAGGAATGACGTGGAAATAGAAACAAGAAGAGACGAAATCTGAAATATTTTTATGTCCTGAAAACATGAAATTAAAGGCTCTGAAGAGTCAGACCCCCCTGACTGAGACTGTCCATCAGTGGACCAACAGTCCTCATCAGGGTCCATCAGTGGACCAACAGTCCTCATCAGGGTCCATCAGTGGACCAACAGTCCTCATCAGGGTCCATCAGTGGACCAACAGTCCTCATCAGGGTCCATCAGTGGACCATGAGTCCTCATCAGGGTCCATCAGTGGACCAGCAGTCCTCATCAGGGTCCATCAGTGGACCAACAGTCCTCATCAGGGTCCATCAGTGGACCATCAGTCCTCATCAGGGTCCATCAGTGGACCAGCAGTCCTCATCAGGGTCCATCAGTGGACCAACAGTCCTCATCAGGGTCCATCAGTGGACCAGCAGTCCTCATCAGGGTCCATCAGTGGACCAACAGTCCTCATCAGGGTCCATCAGTGGACCAACAGTCCTCATCAGGGTCCATCAGTGGACCAACAGTCCTCATCAGGGTCCATCAGTGGACCAGCAGTCCTCATCAGGGGTCCATCAGTGGACCAACAGTCCTCATCAGGGTCCATCAGTGGACCAACAGTCCTCATCAGGGTCCATCAGTGGACCAACAGTCCTCATCAGGGTCCATCAGAGGACTAGTGTCCCTCATGTTTGTGATATGAATGTAATGATGAAATGATATATTTTGGTGGTTTGAGTTGAAGGTGTGAGAAAGAATAGTCTCAGTAACATTGTTAACACTGTGCTACATTACAGAGAAATACAAACCGTACTAATGAACCTTCATTAATATAGGCCTATATTTTATCTCCAAGTGCACGTCACACACTGAGCGAGCCGCCTGTTAATGACGCTGTGGGCTAATGGGCATGTAGCTACTTCCATGTTTCACATGATACGTCATGTTTGTAGTGGACCAATGAAGATGAGTTTACATATCACCTTGGGTTGGTCCTTCACCTTCTCAAAATGATCCCACACTTTGGATTTCCTGCCCCACATGTTATTAACTAGCCTGTGGAATAACTGCAGGTACCAGCCCTGGAAATAAACCTGGTTTAACTGGACTGAAACCAGTTAAAGTTGGAGACCATCAGAGGTCCGGACTCAGCTGCTTCCTGATTGGTCGGTTCTTGTCGTGTTTATTTCGCTGTGGTTCAGAGAACACCTGCTTCAAACTCCGAGAGCCTGAATCCAGAAACACCATGAATATTTAAACACACACACACACACACACACACACAGATATTAGCTGCGTATGAATATTTACTGTAGTAATATAGGTTAAATAGCAGCTTCTGGGCCTGAAGTCCCTGTAGGCTTTACTCTGTGTGTGTGTGTTATCTGTTAGCTGGCAGCACTTTTCAGATAATTATCATAATAATTATGATAAAAAGAAAGCGTTAAAATCTTAATAAAATATTTATCCTTCCTTCCTTTCTTTGGTTCCACCATCGGCACTGAACACACACACACACACACACACACACACACACACACACACACACACAGACAGACAGGTCTCTGTCTCACAGCTGAGGGCAGCTGTTTAATATTAACGCTGATATTCACTCCTGATCACATATTAAAGGAAGTGAACCTGCTCGCTGTGACACTGTAACGTCCCACAGCTTCAGCTGCGCCTGAACTCAACACTGAGAGGTGGAGCAGCTCTCGTCACGTCATCGTGTCACAGCTACACATCCTGTGTTGACGCTGTGTTTAAAGACATCCAGGACTAATTAAAAGTGTCCGCGGTGACGACCAGACCCTCCGCCTCTCTGTACGTCACGGTGCTGCACAGCCAAGACCATCGGACAGTCTACAGCGCCGACACGCTGCAGTTCACCTGAAATTTATCTTCGCCAAAGATGGCAGCTGTCAGCTCGCTCTACTGATATCTCTGAGACGAGCATCAGGTACAGTGTGACACTTCCTACACCGTCACAAAGAGACGATTGTTAATGTAAACCGGCTGACCAACGTACACTGAACAACTCTGCTCAGTCGGTGGCACCTCAAAAACTCCGCGCACGCTCCGCTCAGTGTCTACGCTTTCACCGACGCTAACGAGGCTGCGCTCCACCGCCGGACACATTAACAACTCCCCGTTATTTTGTTCCTCTCATACAGGCAGGAGACTGTGAGCTGCTCTCACCTTCCCTTCATTTTTAAAAAAAGAAGGGAACATTCGGCCGTGAGGCTGAAGGGAAACGGATGTCAGTGCGTCAACAGCAGACACAGGAAGATGCAGAGCGTGTAACACGTACACATGGACGCCATTTAAAAAGCGTCAACATGTGACGACCTGCGATGCGAAGGTAATCACACACGTGGTTACCTTTAGCCGATACGCTTAGTCAAGCTCAGATCGGCCAGTTCACACCGCTGACACTTTTCTCTGACACGTTTCATCTCGTCATGAATCGGCGATCTGAAGTGGGTTTGAAATGTCACCACCTGTACACACACAGAATGAAATGTGGCGTTGAGGACTGGCTGGGTCAGGGGAGCGCTGGACTCAAAGGAAGAGCTGTTTCACATCGTTTTTTTTTTTTTTTATGCACCGCCTGGCGGTTTGTTGGTGTCGACCTTTCAAAAGCAAAATGAACTGAAGCTGACTTCCCTGTGCGGGTGTGAAGGTACCTCAAAATGAATAAAGAAATGACGCAGTCGCTGATCCAGCGTGTGGTGTGTCAGAACGGCGCCCACTCGTTGAGGAAACAATCATCAGACACGTTAAGATTCATCCTGTACTGAGGAGGATGAGCTGCGCCTCACAGCGACAGAGTCACACACACGTTTGTGTTTTAAGTTAGAGAGCTGCTGAACAGGCAGGAAGCATCTTAACACAGATTATACTGATAACACACACACACACACACACACACACACACACACACACACAGTAATCCCTGTCTCATTACTTCAGTCTGTCTTCACATACACATCATCAAACAATAATCCTATGAATATGATCAGGGATTTGGACCACAACACTAATCAGGCTGACATCTCTGGACAGGGATTACACACACACACACACACACACACACACACACACACACACACACACACTCTCTCTCAGCAGTGTGTCGTAATCTCCTGAAGACACGCTGACTGTTTTTATAATCTGATGTCGCAGAAATAATTTAGTTAATCTGAGAAGAAAAAAAAAAAAAACGGCCTGCTGCCATGGAGATGCACCGTTACCATGACAACAGTCACATGACAAACACGAACTCTGAGGTGTCCCCCTGAAACCCGCCCCCCGTCCTCATGGCGGTCAGTGGTCCATGCAGGACCGAAGTTGACGCCTCATGGACGTATGTGGCGTTTTTATTCTTCAGTGCTGTGTGTGCTGCGACAGTCTGACACCTGGTCTCTACCTTGTTATGAAGCCCCGCCCTCACCTGAGCGCTGTGGGCGCCATGACAGTCCCAAATACAGGAAATAAAAACAAAGAAATGAACTGCCGTCCAATACAGAC
The DNA here is from genome assembly GCA_019142605.1 of Cephalopholis sonnerati. NCBI lineage: Eukaryota > Metazoa > Chordata > Actinopteri > Perciformes > Serranidae > Cephalopholis > Cephalopholis sonnerati. The sequence goes on along the minus strand of JAGQAX010000021.1, from coordinate 38,216,887 downwards.
ACCAGCACACACACACACACATACACACACACACACACGCACACACACACACACACAGGGAGAAATGAGTCTGTGCCTTTAAGAAACTGTTTCCTGGTGGGCGGGGCCTGCAGCTTGTAACTCAGTCTGAGATTGGACAGTTGCTGCAGGACATGCTCAGGTCATGTGACTATAAAAACATCTCCGTCACGTTTTGCTTTAAATGGCGTGCGCGTGTCAGGATGATGACATAACGTTTGGTTTGTAGTGAACGGACTGCGAGCTGTCAGACGCCACGCAGAGATGTGATGTAATAACATCATATAAACATTATGTAACGTAACGTAGCGTGACATAGGAGTAAACTGTAATATAATAAAATACAACACAACATGAGGTAACGTAAAGTAACAACAAGATACGTCAGGTAACATCACGTAACACAACATAAAGTGTCAACGTGTAAAGTAATGTTATGTAATATGATAGAACGTAATGTGACGTAACGTTACATAAGATAACTCGATGTAACGAAGCATAACGCAAAATAATGTAATATAATGTAACGTAACAACATACCATAATACAGTAATACAACACAATATAACATAACATAAAACAGTAAAGTGTAAGGTAATGTAACATAATATGACACTACGCAACGTAACACAATGTAATGTAACACAACGTAGTGTACCAGCATCATAAAATACAACATAACGCAACCTTACATAATATAACATAATGTAATATAACGTAATATAATATGATATAATATAATGTAATATAACATAATATAATATTATATAATATAATATAATGTAATATAACAGTTTAAAACGTCAGCAGGCTCCTGCCCTGTGAAGACCTGCAGCCTAGTGCAAGTTTACGAGGACACCTTGATTTAGAGGGACATTAAGCCATGTGAAGACATTAGAAGGGGGTTTGTTGTACAGTGATTTAAAGGAGAGGGAATGAAAGGATGTCTGTGAAGCTCAGAGTTCAGTTTTATTCCTCAGACAGCTACAGGAAGTTCGGACGACCTCGCCAACATGAACGTGAAAACAGAGGTTGGAATTGAAGAGGACGCCGCAGCTCAGTTTGATCTGAGTTTAACCGAAGGAGGAGGAGGTGGGGGGGAAGTAGATTTACCTCTGAATGGTTTGGTGACTCCACCAACCAATCAGGTCGCAGTTTATGGTATCAGACGTCGCTTCAGCAGCGTCCTCACAGCCGCTCTGTGAACGCTAAATGAGCCGACTGTCTCGTACAGACGATCGGGACACATTTACTAACTGTTGTCTCTGACAGGTTTGAACGAGGAGCTCACAGCGGTCTGTAAATAACTCCCTGAGGTCAGCTGTGACAGCTGCACAGAGTCAAATGAGAGCTGCTCAGATCTGTGCCAGCGCCCCCCCCCCCCCCCCCAGTCAGAGACAGAGACACTAATGACGTGATGTCACACTGACGGCTGTTGTAACCTTCACTGACAGATCAAAACTGACGATATCAAACGTGTGTTTATCTACGATATTCAAAAGCAACGACCACCTTCACCTGAGTTATCTTCTAAGAGCTGAGTGTTTCACCTGGCAGGTGCAGCGCGGCGTCAACACACCGACATGGATTCTTTTCTACCGAACGCTTTCATACCTGCCTCACTGGCCCCGCCCCAATACAACCCCACACTACAGGTGAACATCATGAACACAACATGAGTTTAATCAGGATCAAGCGTTAACGCTGAGACAGAGGATGATGATGATGATGATGATGATGATGATCCACCTCCAACACGACGCTGACGTTCTCACTCTTCATTCTACGGCAGCTCAGAGTGTCAAAAATACCGCCGTTTGGTGCGTCTCATGGCGCCACCGCTGAGTGCTGCCGTGGTCCGTGGGTGTGATGATGTGTTCACGACAAACGTGATGCAAATTTTCACGCTGCGTTACTCGCACAAGTTTGAAACCAGAATATTTTGTGTGGACTCGCTTCATGTGCGCAACTTACTCATGTCATATGTCCTCAATGCTGATTGGCTGTCGCAGCGTGAAACAGTCACTGACGTTCAGATTTTTTTATCTCTTGAGAACAAGCGTGATGCAGAATCACGCCACTCACCTCACGTCATTCACGTTGCGTCCATCGCGCCGCCCGCTGAGGATTCATGTCTAATGGATTCTTCACATCGACTTCAGATGAAATTCAACACATGAGACATCGAGGGGCGTCGCCCAAGCGTCAGCGTTTGACGAGCTGGGCGTGAGAGCGGCTGCTGCTCTGCTGTGACCCGTCCTCCTCCTACAGGTTGATTTAACGTGACATCATTTTAAAGACCTGAGTTTGTTACATCTGATTCCTTCAAGGCGTTCCTGAGACCGAACAGTCGAACATCTGAAAAGTAGAACCGTCAGAGAACGGCGTGAAAGATGATGAGATGCATCGTGGGGGCGGAGCTGCAGGGTCTGCTCTCTGATCAGATGGTTTAAAGTTTGGTTTTGTGTGAGGCGGGATTTACAGAGGCCTCTGTGTGTCAGTGAACGCAACCTGCAGCAGCAGCTGAAGACTGGTCCTGTGGTGAGTTCAGGGAGCGGGGGAGATTAGGATCTGGGTGACAGCGGCCTCCCTCTGTGTGCGCTCACAGACACAAATCCTCCTCCACAGCTTCTATCTCATCTCACACGTTAAACAAAAGGAGTCTTAATCCGGCTCCTTTAATCCCCGCTGGGTTTGCAGACGCTGCGTCTGAAGGCGGCGCGTTAATCCCAGAGGCCACCGGGGCCCGGCGCGGCGTCTCCTTTCACTAACGGCTTTAATCTGAGCCGGACCGAGCACAAACACACGCAGGAAGTGCTGCTGTGTGAAGGCGAGCGGAGGAAGTTTGCTGCAGATAATTCAGCCTGTGATTTATAGAGAAAAAGATTAGAGCAACACAGATTTACGCTTTTTGTTAAAACGAGTGGTGAGCCGGTGGGCGGGAGGTGAGCCGCGCTGGATTCATTCTGATGTCACTGGAGACGCGAGGACGCTCCAGCTCTTCCATTAACTCACAGGGTCAGGACAACATCATTAAACACCACAGAAGAAGAAGAAGAGCTGCTGAAATGACTGTATCAGGGGGCGTGTCATCGTTCCCTGAGGCCGGCGAAGGTTTTTATTCACTGCATATTTACCGTTACCTCACACACACACACACACACACACACACACAGCAGCAGCGTGACAAGGTGCTGAGCGCGGATCCTCTGCCGTGCGCTGGCGGTTAACAATGTTCATGTTGTGCCGGTCAGCGTCCTCTTTACCCGGCCGTCCAATCACAGCCGACCACAAAGACCAACTGTCACGTCTGACATGTACAAGCACTCAACAACAATAACAACAACAACAGAGGAGAGCTCTCCTCATAAACTGTGTGTCGAATAAAAATAACGTCAGAGTTCTCTACGATCTGATGATGTCACAGACAGCAGGAAGGGTTCAACCACAGCACTGAGAGGACACTGAGCGCACTGAGGACACCTCTGAGATTTTTCATAACACAAAGTCATTCTATCAACAAGCCGATGAGAGGACACTGGTGTCTGTGATCATTAGTTTTGTCTGAATGACGTTCACACTAGGGCTGGGCGATCAATCGATTTTATTGATTAATTCGAATTTGTAGTTTAGGTCGATTTGTTTTAATGAAAATCGAGTTACTCTTTAACATCCGCCACTGTCGCTCTCCGCTGGGCTCCCGTAGTTCAGAGTGCCCCCCCCCCCCCCCCCCCCCCCCCCGCGTGCTTGATACACAAACAACATGGCAGCGAGCGTGTCTTCAGTTATTAGGCATTAGTTTGGTTTTGTAGCGTCAGACACAGAACAAACAGCGCCCCGCTGCAAAGTGTGTTTGACGGCTGTCGCAACCAAAGGTAGCAGAACTACGTATTTACTGCAGCAGCTCAAACAGAGGCATGCTGCCGAGTGGGAGACGTGTTGCTCCCTACGAAATGAATGAGACCGCGGCAGCCGCAGCACCGCCGTCTTGGAAACAACTGTATCCTGTATGATAAGAAAGGGGCCGGTGGAAAGCGATCACGGATGCAGTCGCGATGTATATTACTAGAGATATGGTGCCCAATCAAAACAGGGTCACAGACATTTAATGTTTAGCACCGTGTCACTGTCAGTTTGAAACTAGAGAAGCTCACTGACAAGTTTCATGTTCACTGTTGTTTCCAATGGAAGGCTGCTGTTTGATGCTGTTGATTATGCAGTGAATGCAGATGTTTAATTTTGTTTACATGATTCAGGGAATCAAAATAGTGACCAAATAGTTTTTGTATAATTCCGGCTCCTTTTTATTATGCACAACATGTTAAGGTTATGTTTGCACTTGACTTTATCAGCCTCAACAGGGGAAATATACGGAATAGCTAAACTTGTGTTTAAATGTTTTGTCACATAATTTTATGTTTGACGTATTTTTAAGTTAGTTTGAGGGTGCATCGTGTCACAGTCAGTTTGACACTTACTGAGAAGTGACACTGTCACTGCTCACAGTGGCAGGCAGGGCCTGCTGTCTCTTCTTCGTGGCTTGTTTCTGATTGCACTTTGACCCCAGAGGATGACATCAAAACAAAATAAAGCTAAAACTTTTTTGAACAATTTCTTTGTCATCTGCAAATTGATTTTAAGTAGGGAGGGGAAAAAATTGATTTAAATCTTGAATCAGATTTGTTGTGAAAAAGTTGAAGATTTTTTTTAGGCCATATCGCCCAGCCCCAGTTCACAAACGAATCTGTGTTTTTGAAGTCGTGACAAAAAGCGTCCGTCAGAGACAGTCGAAGATGGCATGTTGACATCTGTCCAAACAAACTATTAGAAATATGATTCAATGTCTGAAAACATGTTAATGAAATGTCCAAAAATATTATGAAGAAAAATTTGATAAAATTTCCAAATATTTTGATCAAATGTTCAGTTCACACGTTTTTTATCCTTCAGACCACGTCAGGTGAGGACATGAACACGTCAGGTGAGGACATGAACACATGATGTCTGAATGCATAATGAATGAATGAATGAAACAGACGAGCAGCTGAAGTTTGTTCTGAAGTCGACTCAAACGGAGAGAAGAAAAAAAAGAAGAGAAACAGGAAACAGGAAGGAAATAAAGGAAGGAAGTCTCAGAGGTTTGGAGAGAGATAATTAACTCACTGAGGACCCTCAACACACACACACACACACACACACACACACACACACACACACACCTGACTTCAGTGTGTGTGTGTTTAATCTGTGAGCTTCATTAAAACCCTGACGAGACAGAACAAAGAGCTGACTGCACCTGAACACATACACACACACACACACACACACACACACACACACACACACAAACACTTCAATACACACACTCACTTTAACACACACACACACACACACACACACAAACACTTCAATACACACACTCACTTTAACACACACACAAAAATGCGCACACACACACACACTCGGGAGGAAAAGGTAAAGTCCTGAATCAGCGACAGTCCTGAACCTGGACACACCAGGTCATCAGGGAGTGTGTTACTGTGTGTGTGTGTGTGTGTGTGTGTGTGTGTGTGTGTGTGTGTTGCTGAGTTAACAATAGTGCTCTAATTACAGACACCTCTCTCTGTTCAGTTTTAAGGTTTTGCTCGTTCTGCTGTTACCGTGTAACCACAAAGAGACACAAAACCACCACAGAGATGCAAAACTACCACAAAGAGACACAAAACCACCACAAAGAGACACAAAACCACCACAGAGATGCAAAACTACCACAAAGAGACACAAAACCACCACAGAGATGCAAAACTACCACAAAGAGACACAAAACCACCACAAAGAGACACAAAACCACCACAGAGATGCAAAACTACCACAAAGAGACACAAAACCACCACAAAGAGACACAAAACTACCACAGAGATGCAAAACCACCACAAAGAGACACAAAACCACCACAAAGAGACACAAAACTACCACAGAGATGCAAAACCACCACAAAGAGACACAAAACCACCACAGAGATGCAAAACTACCACAAAGACACACAAAACTACCACAGAGACACAAAACCACCACAAAGAGACACAAAACCACCACAGAGATGCAAAACTACCACAAAGAGACACAAAACCACCACAAAGAGACACAAAACCACCACAGAGATGCAAAACTACCACAAAGACACACAAAACTACCACAGAGATGCAAAACCACCACAAAGAGACACAACACCACCACAGAGATGCAAAACCACCACAAAGAGACACAAAACCACCACAGAGATGCAAAACTACCACAAAGAGACACAAAACTACCACAGAGATGCAAAACTACCACAAAGAGACACAAAACTACCAGAAACAGACACAAAACTACCACAGAGGTGCAAAACCACCACAAAGAGACACAAAACCACCACAGAAATGCAAAACTACCACAAAGAGACACAAAACTACCACAGAGATGCAAAACCACCACAAAGAGACACAAAACTACCACAAAGAGACACAAAACTACCACAGAGATGCAAAACTACCACAAAGAGACACAAAACCACCACAGAGATGCAAAACCACCACAAAGAGACACAAAACTACCACAAAGAGACACAAAATTACCACAGAGATGCAAAACTACCACAAAGAGACACAAAACTACCACAAAGAGACACAAAACCACCACAAAGAGACACAAAACCACCACAGTGAGACACAAAACTACAACAAAGAGACACAAAACTACCACAAAGAGACACAAAACTACCGCAAAGAGACACAAAACTACAACAAAGAGACACAAAACCACCACAAAGAGACACGAACTACCACAGGAAGTACCAGACAATCGTCCTTAATCTACCCATACCATAGACTGAAAACACCTTAATCTGGATCAAGGTTTTAACTTGTGACAAGATATGGAACAAAGGACCAACTGAAACATTTGGACTGACGACAAAAAATAAACAATCTCAGAGTCAATAAACGGACAAACTACCAACTATGGGCTCAAACAGCCGTCGCCCCTGTTGACTGGGCGCGCTCATTAGCCGCGCTCCATCACCACGGTTATTAGGGCGTAGCGGCCATCTTGGACCCGGGCCTCTGAGAGTTTAATTTCATTCTCTGCTGCTTCACATACACACACACACACACTCACACACACTCACACACACACACACACTGTGCCCCCACAGCCCTCCATATGTGCAGCAGAGAGGGACGGACAGGAGGAGATATCCAACACACCCCGAGGCTGCAGACACACAGACAAACGTCTTTAAAGTCAAACACTCAAAGATCTTTAGTTTCCACCTCTTCATTCTCTCCAAGCTGTCGGCTGCACCTGGATCTGTTCACATGTGGTCAGAGTGTGTGCAATACTGTCACCGTGGACATACAGACCATAGACATGAACATGTGGACACTGCACTGAGTGTGTCAGCCCGCTGCAGCCATACATCAGCAGCGCCGCCATATTGGAGAGACTGGCCAATAAATAAACGACAGTAAACAGGAGAGCAGCTGATTTTGTGGACAACAAGAACTATAACGTCTTAATTTCTCAGCTGATTTCAAAGAGTCCATTTTACATTCGTGGGTTTATGATCTAGGTGTGTTTGGGGAAAAGTTTTTTGTGTCTTGTTAATCATAATCTGAATATTCAGGCTGTAAGAGCTGCTGGACGCTCAGCAGAGGACTGTATGTCAGACTGACATCAACTAACGTGGTGGAAAATAATTCTTTGTCATTAGGAACTATAAAAACTTGTCTTATTGTCCTGATTATTACTTGTGGAGACATCTCTATTTCAAGGCTGGACAAAATGAAGACAATAACATATCACAATATTTTCACCAAATACTTTGAGATCAAATTTTAGTTTAGTATAGTTGATTTCAGTTATTTTCCAGCTTATAAACCTCAGCTACACTGGCAGAAAAACAATGACTGAACAGGAAGGTAATGCTGTTTTTAGCATAAAAACAAAACAATGAAAAATAACCACCACAAAGAGACACAAAACTACTACAAAGAGACGCAAAACAGCCATAAAGAGACACAAAACCAGCCACAAAGAGACGCTAAACCACCACAAAGAGATACAAAACAACCACAAAGAGACACAAAACCACCACAAAGAGACACTAAACAACCACAAAGAGACACAAAACCACCACAAAGAGACGCTAAACAACAACAAAGAGACGCTAAACAACCACAAAGAGATACAAAACAACCACAAAGAGACAAAAAACCACCACAAAGAGACGCTAAACAACCACAAAGAGACACAAAACCACCACAAAGAGACACTAAACAACCACAAAGAGACACAAAACCACCACAAAGAGACACAAAACTACTACAAAGAGACGCAAAACAGCCACAAAGAGACACAAAACCACCACAAAGAGACGCTAAACAACCACAAAGAGACACAAAACCACCACAAAGAGACACTAAACAACAACAAAGAGACACAAAACCACAACAAAGAGACGCTAAACAACCACAAAGAGACACAAAACCACCACAAAGAGACACAAAACCACTACAAAGAGACGCTAAAAAACCACAAAGAGATGCTAAACAACCACAAAGAGACACAAAACCACCACAAAGAGACACAAAACAACCACAAAGAGATACAAAACCACCACAAAGAGACACTAAACAACCACAAAGAGATACAAAACCACCACAAAGAGACGCTAAACAACCACAAAGAGATACAAAACCACCACAAAGAGACACTAAACAACCACAAAGAGACACAAAACCACTACAAAGAGACGCTAAACAACCACAAAGAGACGCTAAACAACCACAAAGAGACACAAAACCATCACAAAGAGACACAAAACAACCACAAAGAGATACAAAACCACCACAAAGAGACACTAAACAACCACAAAGAGATACAAAACAACCACAAAGAGACGCTAAACAACCACAAAGAGACGCTAAACAACCACAAAGAGATACAAAACCACCACAAAGAGACACTAAACAACCACAAAGGGATACAAAACCACCACAAAGACACACTAAACAACCACAAAGAGATACAAAACCACCACAAAGAGACGCTAAACAACCACAAAGAGACACTAAACAACCACAAAGAGACACTAAACAACCACAAAGAGATACAAAACCACCACAAAGAAACGCTAAACAACCACAAAGAGATACAAAACCACCACAAAGAGACACTAAACAACCACAAAGAGATACAAAACCACTACAAAGAGACGCTAAACAACCACAAAGAGATGCTAAACAACCACAAAGAGATACAAAACCACCACGAAGAGACACTAAACAACCACAAAGAGACACTAAACAACCACAAAGAGATATAAAACCACCACAAAGAGACGCTAAACAACCACAAAGACACAGTGAATTGAGACGAACAGACTGAAACTTGATCTTATGAAAGAGATGTTGACACAGTTTTCATTTAGGGACAGAACATGCAGTAAACACGAGGTAATACATCCCAACATATTTTATCACAACACTCGGCACATAGCGACATGTTTAAAATCACAATAACATCGTATCGTGGAGCCTCCAGGGATTTTAGACCAAATATTACACATCCATCATAAACTCACGAACATAAAAACGACCCATTAAAACCAATTGAGAAATAAAAATGTCATAGTTCTGTTTATCCCCAAAAAAGCTCCACTTCCTGTTTACTGTTGTTTGTTTACAGATAGTCTTACCCTCTCAAATATGGCGGCAAAGTATCGGCCAATGAGGCGTCTCTGTTTCTGTACGGCCCAGACGACCATCACTGGATCACTGTGATACTGAAGAAACTTCTGGAACATGATGAGTGGTTTTTCTCTGATTTTAAGTGATTTACAGACGCTTGTTGTGGACAGATGGTGATGAATGACATCATCATGTGTTTCATGTGTTCACCTCCTGCTGTACGTTCTGCTTCCTCTGCTGGTTTTTACACTTCCTGTTCTGGGTGCCAAACCAATAACGGACTGGTGCTATGGTTTACCTCTGTCATTACCCGGGTAGCCACAATGACCCGGCCCAGCGTCGGCCCAAACTCGGCATGCAGGAAGAAATCAGTCGGGCTGAGGCCGAGTACTTGACTCGGGACGAACGACGTCACAGAACTGGGCCAAATAAACTGGCGTGATTCTGGCAGTCGTGTCTCAGCCAGGATGTCTACATCGACCAATCACACACGCACACATACACACACACACACACAGTGACACACACACACACACACACACACACACAGTGACACACACACACACACAGTAAACACACACACAGTGACACACACACACACACACACACACACACACACACACACACAGTGACACACACACACACACACACACACACACCCCCACACACAGTGACACACACACACACACACACACACACACACACACACAGTAAACATACACACAGTAAACACACACACAGTGACACACACACACACACACACACACACACACACACACACCCACACACACACACAGTGACACACACACACACAGTAAACATACACACAGTAAACACACACACAGTGACACACACACACACACACACACACACAGTGACACACACACACACAGTAAACATACACACAGTAAACACACACACAGTAAACACACACACAGTAAACACACTCCTAATGAGCTTCAGAGGTTCCTTAATGACTTGGTTGCTAATTGGTTTCCATGCAGATCACAGTGACTGACTGGTTTCTGATCCAGCTGCTGCTGCATCACCACACTGGGAACTGGGAACATACTGGTGTCTCTGTCTGTGCTCCCAGTTTAACCCGTCGTCCTGCTGCAGAACCAGTGGCATGATCCTCATATCAATATCTGATCAATGGATCAATACGTGCTGCTGAGGAAACACATGGAGCGAGTGACCTGCCAACGAGACCACCTGCACCTGTGTGTGTGTGTGTGTGTGTCACTGTGTGTGTGTGTGTGTGTGTGTGTGTGTGTCACTGTGTGTGTGTGTCACTGTGTGTGTGTGTGTGGGTGTGTCACTGTGTGTGTGTGTGTGTGTGTGTGTGTGTGTGTGTGTGTGTCACTGTGTGTGTGTGTGTGTGTGTGTGTGTGTGTGTCACTGTGTGTGTGTGTGTCACTGTGTGTGTGTGTGTGTGTGTCACTGTGTGTGTGTGTGTGTGTGTGTGTGTGTGTGTCACTGTGTGTGTGTGTGTCACTGTGTGTGTGTGTGTGTGTGTGTGTGTGTGTGTGTGTGTGTCACTGTGTGTGTGTGTGTGTGTGTGTGTGTGTGTGTGTGTGTGTGTGTGTCACTGTGTGTCACTGTGTGTCACTGTGTGTGTGTGTGTCACTGTGTGTGTGTGTGTGTGTGTGTGTGTGTGTGTGTCACTGTGTGTGTGTGTGTGTGTGTG
>JAGQAX010000021.1:38127948-38197948 GCA_019142605.1 Cephalopholis sonnerati | reverse complement strand
GGTCCAAGTGAAGTCACGAGTCACTGGTGTTAAAGTCCAAGTTGACCTGCAAGTCTTTTTTGATTTTGCCAAGTTGTGTCTAAAGTAATCAAATATGTGACTTGAGTCTGACTTGAGCCCAAATCATGTGACTGAAGTCCACATCTCCAGTATTGTCCCCTTAACTGGAGTCTCCAGAAGTCTGCAGGAAGTCATCTCCAGGACAACTGTGGACTTGGTGAACTGCGGATGTGAACATACGTGGACCTGTCAGGGACGCGTCCATACAGTCGGGCTGAACCTACCAGAGCCTTCATGTTGTACACGCAGCCCGGGACGTGAGCGATGTGGTTGTGACTGAGGTTGAGTTTCCTCAGTCGGGTCAGGTTGGAGAGCGAAGCAGGCAGCGAGGACAGCTGGTTGTTGGCCAGACTCAGGACCTGAGAGACAGAAACAAACCAGTCAAAGTACACATCCTGCACGTGTCTGACGGCATTTTCTACGCTCAAAGTGTCAAGATCTCAATAGCAGACGTCACATTCTTTAACATCGATAAAGATGCCCTCCACAATGAGAGTCTCTGTGTCTGATGTCAGAGCTGAGTCAGCAGTACTTAAAGTATTCTCAGGAGTATCTGCAGTACCTCCAGTTGTGTACAGGCTCCCAGCTCCTCAGGAACTTCAGTCAGTCTGTTTCTGTAGGCGAATAAAACTCGTAGTCTCCTCAGCTGTCCGATCTCTGCTGGCAGGCTGCTGAGCTGCACATGGACAGTAAACATCAGTATCAACTGACTCCAACAGTAAAGTTTAATGTCAGACTCTCTCACGTTCTGTAACCGAAGGCTCTCAGATCACGATACTGTGGGTGCAATGAAGCTGACGGCCTCTCGGGGGCGCCAGCAGCACTGTACTGTGTTTGTGTGTCTCATTGCTGAAGGCTGGTGGATGGAGGAGGAAGGTGAGGAGAGGACAGAGGACAGAAACTGGATCCTGATGGATCAGAGGGGGAGTATAATCTTTATTTATTCAGGGCTGGCGGGGGGGTACCTGTAACTACACTGCTCAGAAATAAAGGGAACACTTAAAGGTCACAGTCTGACAGGAAGTCAGTTAAACTTCAGGGAGATCAGTCCAGTGATTGGACCAATTCTATTCACGCTATATATGCTTCCCTTAGGTAACATCATTAGAAATCACTCTATAAATTTCCATTGCTATGCGGATGATACACAGTTGTATTTATCGATAAAACCAGAAGAAACGGATCAATTAACTACATTTCAGAAATGCCTTAAGGATATAAAAACCTGGATGAGCTCCAATTTCCTGATGTTAAATTCAGACAAAACTGAAGTTATTGTTCTTGGCCCCAAACAGCTCAGAAACTCTTTATCTGATAATATAGTTTCTCTGGATGGCATTGCTCTGGGCTCTAGCACCACTGTAAGAAACCTCGGCGTAATATTTGATCAAGATTTGTCTTTTAACTCCCATTTAAAACAAACATCTCGGACTGCATTTTTTCATCTGCGTAATATTGCAAAAATTAGGCCTATCCTGTCACTAAAAGATGCTGAAAAATTGGTCCATGCGTTTGTTACCTCGAGGCTGGATTACTGTAATTCTCTATTATCAGGTAGCTCTAATAAGTGCCTGAAAACCCTCCAGCTAATCCAGAACGCGGCGGCACGTGTACTGACAGGAACTAAGAGACAAGATCATATTTCAAGATTCAAGATGGCGCCGCACTAGTGGCAGCCTGTTACAGCAGCTCCTGCTCACTATTGAGTTTTTTCTGCTTTATTTCTGTCTTTCTTTCTATTTTTTAGTTTATTCTATGTGTCTGTCTTTTTAAACTGACCAGTGAACCATGGAGCCTAAAGTCGCCGAGTTTGTTCTGGTCTTTCTATTACTTTTATCTCTGTTTTCGACCGTGTCTGGGGACCCCGTACGCAGCCATGGCTCTATTGTTTACAGTAGGGATCAGCTGTTAGCGCTCCGTGACACCGCGGTGCTGTCCCACAAGAGACCCGACGTCCCCCGCGAGCTGAAAAGGAGGAGACGGGGGAGCCGGGCCGGAGCCGACTGCCGCGCCAGGAAGAGGAGACATAGACCTGTCCTCCCGTCCATCATCATGGGGAATGTGAGATCTCTTCCCAACAAGATGGACGAGTTAGCGGCGCTGACCCAGCACCAGAGGGACTACCGGGAGTGCAGTATGATGATGTTTATGGAGACATGGCTGACTGCGCTCACTCCAGATACGGCTGTGGAGCTGGACGGCTTCCAGCTGCTACGGGCGGACAGGACGAGGGAGAGCGGTAAGAGGAAAGGAGGGGGGCTGGCAGTGTTAGTGAATGACAGATGGTGCAACCCTGGACACATCACTATTAAAGAACAGCTCTGCCGCAAGGACATTGAACTGTTAGCCGTTAGCATGAGGCCATATTACCTGCCGCGGGAATTCTCGCATGTTCTCGCGATAACTGCGTATATTCCCCCCTCTGCTAACACTGATGCAGCCTGTGATGTCCTCCACTCTGTCACAAGCAGGCTGCGGACAGAGCACCCACAGGCCCTCCTTCTTATCTCTGGGGACTTTAATCATGCCTCTCCATCCTCTACTCTGCCCACATTCACCCAGTATGTTTCCTGCCACACCAGAGACAATAAAATATTGGATTTGTGTTATGTCAACACCAAGGAGGCATACACTTCATCTCCCCTCCCCCCCTGGGAAAATCTGACCACAACCTGGTTCATCTCCTGCCTGTGTACAAACCGCTCATACACAGGCAACCAGCCATGTCCCGCACAGTGAAGAGATGGTCCGAGGAGGCTGACGAGGCTCTGAAGGACTGTTTTGACACAACTGTGTGGGAGGAATTTTGTGATTCTCACGGGGAGGATATCGACAGTCTCACACACTGCATTACGGACTATATCAACTTCTGTGTGTAAAACATCGTACCCACCAGGACTGTACGGTATTTTCCCAACAATAAACTGTGGATTAACCCCGACATAAAGGCTCTTCTTAAGGAGAAGAAGAGGGCCTTTAAGTCTGGAAACAAGGATGAGCTGAAGGCTGTGCAGAAGAAGCTGAGAAGGAAGATCAGGGAGGGGAAAAGCACCTTCAGGAGGAAGATGGAGGATCAGCTGCAGAAGAAAAATGCCAGCGGAGTCTGGGAAAACCAAAGAACTGGTGGTGGATTTCCGCAGGGGAACACTCTCCCCCCTGACACCGGTGAACATCCAAGGAACGGACATCGAGATGGTGACATCTTATAAGTACCTGGGTGTTCACCTGAACAATAAACTGGACTGGACTCATAACACCATCGCACTTTACAAGAAAGGCCAGAGCAGACTCTATCTGCTCAGGAGACTGAGGTCTTTTGGAGTGCAGGGGGCACTCCTGAAGACTTTTTTTGACACTGTGGTGGCATCAGCCATTTTCTTTAGAGTGGTCTGCTGGGAGCAGCATCTCGACAGCTGACAGGAAGAGACTTGATAAACTGATCAAGAGGGCCAGCTCTGTCCTGGGATGCCCCCTCGACTCAGTGGAGGTGGTAGGTGAAAGGAGGATGATGGCTAGGCTGTCATCCATGATGGAGAATGACTCCCACCCCCTGCAGGACACTTTGAGAACACTGGAGAGCTCCTTCAGCAACAGACTGCTTCACCCAAAGTGTGTAAAGGAGCGCTTTCGTAGGTCCTTCCTTCCTGCAGCTATCAGACTCTACAACCAGCAGGGCTCCCAGTAGACCACACACACACACACACACACCAACAGACTGCACTATAATGCACATTTGCTAAGACTGTATATATTGTGTATATATTGTGTATTATTTCTATATTTTATACTTCACGTGTGCCTCTTTTAATTTTTCATACTTTTTATATACTGTTTATACTGCTACTATTTATTGTCTCTGTACTGTTGTTCCCTATCTTTGCTGTCCACTTTGCTGCTGTAGCACTGGAAATTTCCCCACTGTGGGACTAATAAAGGATATCTTATCTTATCTTATATTTCTCCTGTTTTAGCTTCTCTGCACTGGCTCCCTGTAAAATCCAGAATTGAATTTAAAATCCTTCTCTTAACTTACAAAGCTCTAAATAATCAGGCTCCATCATATCTCAGAGAGCTCATAGTGCCCTATTATCCCACCAGAACACTGCGCTCTGAGAATGCAGGGTTACTCGTGGTCCCTAAAGTCTCCAAAAGTAGAGCAGGAGCCAGAGCCTTCAGCTATCAGGCTCCTCTTTTGTGGAATCAGCTTCCTGTTTCGGTCCGGGAGGCAGACACCGTCTCCACTTTCAAGACTAGACTTAAGACTTTCCTTTTTGATATAGCTTATAGTTAGGGCTGGCTCAGGCCTGTCTTGGACCAGCCCCTAGTTAGGCTGACATAGGCCTAGTCTGCCGGGGGACCTCCTATAATACACCGAGCCCCTTCTCTCCTTCTCTCTCTCTCTCTCTCTCCCTTGCTAGTATTCATGTCCTGTTAATGCATCTCTCTAACCCGGGCCTACTGCATGTCACTAACTCGTCTCTACAGCATGTCATTAACTCGGCTTGTTCTCCAGAGCCTTTGTGCTCCACTGTCTCTCAGGCTAACTCGTGTCACAGCTGTGCCTGGATGGTGTGTGGTGTTGTGCTGCTGCCGTGGTCCTGCCTGATGCCTCCCACTGCTGCTGTTACTATTAGTCATACCTGGACTATTATACACATATCATTATTGTCACATACATATATAATCATATTATTAATATAATATCTGTCTCTCCTTATGTCTCATTGTGTCATATGGATTACTGTTAATTCATTATATTGATCTGTTCTGTACAACATCTATTGCTCGTCTGTCCATCCTGGAAGAGGGATCCCTCCTTCAGTCGCTCTTCCTGAGGTGTCTACCATTTTTTTCTCCCCGTTAAAGGGTTTTTTTTTTTTGGGGGGGGGGGGAGTTTTTCCTTAGCCGCTGTGAGGGTCCAAAGGACAGAGGGATGTTGTATGCTGATAAGCCCTCTGAGGCAAATCGTGATTTGTGATATTGGGCTTTATAAATAAAATTGATTGATTGAAATTGATTGATTGTGAATCCGTTGAATAACTGATTCTTCTCTAGTTTGGTCTTCTGCTAGTGTCCTTGTCACTACTGGCAGCATGAGGCGGTACCTGTAGCCCGATCAGGTTGATACCAGAGAACACCAGAACTGGCAGGTCCGCTCTATGCGTCCCGTTCTCTTCACAGATGAGAGCAGGTTCACACTGAGCACATGTGACAGGCCTGAAAGAGTCTGGAGACACCGTGGTGAACGTTATGCTGCCTGTGACATCATCCAGCATTGAGGGTTGCACAGACCTCCATGTCATAGCCAACAGTACCCTGACTGCTGTTAGGTACTGGGATGAAACCCTCAGAGCAACTGTCACAACAACAGTGGGCCCCGGGTTCCTCCTGGTGCAGCAGGCCCCGGGTTCCTCCTGGTACAGTGGGCCCTGGGTTCCTCCTGGTGTAGAGGGCCCTGTGTTCCTCCTGGTGCAGAGGGCCCTGGGTTCCTCCTGATGCAATGGGCCGTGGGTTCCTCCTGGTACAGTGGGCCCTG
Organism: Cephalopholis sonnerati; assembly: GCA_019142605.1. NCBI lineage: Eukaryota > Metazoa > Chordata > Actinopteri > Perciformes > Serranidae > Cephalopholis > Cephalopholis sonnerati. Next base: position 38,192,352 of record JAGQAX010000021.1, on the reverse strand, counting down.
GGTTCCTCCTGGTACAGTGGGCCCTGGGTTCCTCCTGATGCAATGGGCCATGGGTTCCTCCTGGTACAGTGGGCCCTGGGTTCCTCCTGATGCAATGGGCCATGGGTTCCTCCTGGTACAGTGGGCCCTGGGTTCCTCCTGGTGCAGAGGGCCCTGGGTTCCTCCTGATGCAATGGGCCATGGGTTCCTCCTGGTACAGTGGGCCCTGGGTTCCTCCTGGTGCAGAGGGCCCTGGGTTCCTCCTGATGCAATGGGCCCTGGGTTCCTCCTGGTACAGTGGGCCCTGGGTTCCTCCTGGTACAGTGGGCCCTGGGTTCCTCCTGATGCAATGGGCCATGGGTTCCTCCTGGTACAGTGGGCCCTGGGTTCCTCCTGGTGTAGAGGGCCCTGGGTTCCTCCTGATCCATGACCCGTCCTCATGTGTCCAGAGTGTGTAGGCAGCTCTTGGATGATGAAGGTAGTGATGTCATTGGCCCTCTCGGTCCCCTGACCTAAATCCAGCTGAGCACCTCTGGGACGTTCTGTATCGGAGCATCCACCACAGACTGTCCAGGAGCTCACAGATGCCCTGATCCAGGTCTGGGCGGAGATCCCCCAGGACACCATCCTCTGACTCATCAGGAGCCCAGATGTTGTCAGGAGGTCATACAGGCAGGTAGGGGCTGTGCACACTGCTGAGTCACATTATGAGTTGATGTGATAAAACTCACACATGTTGGATCAGCCTGTGATTCCCATGTTTGACTCTCAGCCCTCAGTGGGTCGATGATTTTTAGTTATCATTGACCGTTGTTGTGTCATTTTCTTCTCAACTAATTCTACAGTGTTCATAAGTATCAAGATCTGACGTGTGATTTAAGTGTTCCCTTCATTTTATTTTAGCAGTGTGGTTCTGATATGATTTCTGTCTACCTGGAGTATCACTGACATCAGAGTTGGTGGAACAGCCTTCAGTTCCACACAGAAAGACTTGATCAGATTAAACCTGGAGACTGAAGATGAGTCAGAGCCTGAAGAAAATAAAACTTCATCATCTGCACAGAAACGGATATTAAAGTACTGATTAGCAGTAGTGGAAGAAATACTCTGAACCTATTCTTAAGTAAAAGTAGCAGCACCACAAAAGACTTTATTACAAGTAAAAGCCCTGCATTGAAAAGATTACTTTGGTACAACTACACAGTATTATGAGCAAAATATATTTTAACCTTTAAAAAAATATGAATGATAACAGCTACAACATTTATTCTTTCTGCAGCAGAAAGCTAATGATTCTGTCTCCTGTGGCATTATGTTGTACACTCGTAATGACGTCATTGTGCTACATTACGGGTGGTGCAACACTGCCAAAATACACAGTGACACCAGAGGAATAACTGATGAATCTATCGTCACCCTCTGATGTAAAGTATCTCATATATGTACTTAACTCCAGGAGATATAAGTGAATATACATCCTTTGAAAGAATAATGTCATTTATAATGTAAATAATAATGGACCAAGATCAGAGCCCTGAGGAACCTCACTGATATTTTTCATGTCTGTATTTGATTTTTCTTTTAAATTTCTTCTTTTAAACATTTAATTTGTTTAGTGTGTTGTTATGATGTATGGAACTCTCCTGGTTGTGTTTCCTGTGTCCTGGATGTTTACCTGGTTGCCCCACAGGTTGAGGACGACCAGGTTGGAGAGCAGAGCCAGCTGAGGAGGGAGAACCTTCAGACTGTTGAGAGACAGATTCAGCTTCTCCAACTCCAACAGCTCCCACAATTCATCTGGGACCTCCTGCGGGAACACACATACACCATAAAGATCACACATACTGCAACTGCTACTACAGCAAGTCCAAAGCATGATCCGTCCACCCCCGTCTGTAACAGGTGGACAGGTGTCCTTTTGCTCTTTGTGTCCAGAAAGTGTCCACAGGAAAAGCATCAGGCTTGTTTCAATGTTCTTTTACAAACTTGTGAGTGTGAATTTAGTGGTGAGGACACAGGACAGGTTTTCTTCTGATAACTTTTCCATGAAGGTCATATTTGTCCAGGTGTGTCTGCACAGTAGAACAGTGCACCACCACTCCAGAGTCTGAGAAATCTTCCTGCAGGTCTTTTGTAGTCAGACAGGGGTTTTAATTTGCCTTTCTAAAGCGATATTTACACCTCTGCGTCAAATCGACACCATACTTACAGAGTAGGCTCTGCATCGATGTAGAACCGATGCTGCAGCCTGACGTGTGCCTCCCCAGAAACACGTTGCGGCAACGCAGACCTCCTGTCTGTCTCTGTAAGCTGAAACCATTTCACTCAGTGGAAACAAAACTTTGATTTACTTTAATTTCACAGATAAGAAACAATAAACTGTGAAGACAATAAAACTCAGCACATTTAAAAACAACTCACTGACTTCAGTGCAGTACAAAAGGAATAAAAACCTCCACAAAATGTATCCTGGCCAGGAAAACTCTGCTAGCCGCTAGGCTAATTTATACAATGTAAAATGCCATAGGCTTGTGCTAATAACGTTAGCATGTTGTATTTGTTCAGAAAACGTGTTTAGTATAAGACACTTGTTTTGTCAGTGAACCTTGTGAGCTGTAATGGAGCCGAATATTGTGACGTTATCTTTGTAAAATGTTGCTGTTGTTCCTGGCTACATATGAGTAGAGGAAAAAGTCTGCTAGTTGCTAGGCTAATTTATACAATGGAAAATGCCATAGGCTTGTGCTAATAACATTAGCATGTTGTATTTGTGGGGAAAATGTGTCCAGATAAAGACAAGTGTTTGTCTGTGAATGCTGCCAGTTATAGTGAAGCTGGTTTGTATTGAAACTGTCTCTATGAAGCCATGTTTAATGTGTGTTTAATGTGTGTTTAATATGCGTAATGTGTGTTTGTTTAATGTGTGTTTACTGTGTGTTTACTGTGTGTTTAATGTGTGTTTGAATCAACTAAACTTTACAGCACTTCACAGAAACACTGCTGCCCTCTAGTGTTTTGGAGGTGTAACTGCAGAGTGACACAGACACACCACAGCACAAGTATAAATGCTCATAATGGCGTAGGCCACGTATGTAGGCTACGGCGTAGAGCTGATACACAAGTATAAATCCCTCTTAACAATCCCACGAGCAGCTCTCTGACAAAGTTTTCAGCTTGACCTCCACAGTTCCTGTTAAGTGCCATTTCTCAATGACCTGACCAAGTGAGGAAACAGCTCCCTGAAAACACTTTGCTATCTTCTTCTAGTCTTCAGCTGTAGAGGAGCCCATGGCTGCTGACTGTTGGGACAAGGTTTCAGGAGTCAGAGTATCTATAGACTCTTTTTGTGTTTGTAAACAGTGATGACGTATTTTGTGGGCGGAGCCAAACTGGTGGCAGAAAGTGACAGTCGTGGTGTTGGTGTGAGCACCAAATAAAACATACAAAGCACTATAATGTTTTTATATCCAAGAGTTTGTGATCTACGTGTAGCAGAAAATCAAGTTTAGTCTGAAGTCTGGAGAAAGGTTGTCTTATTCTGTATTTCTGTTCTGACATCTGATGGCACAACAAGACATTTTTACTGCAGGTATGTCCACTGTGTCTCTCTGATGTCCTGCTGTTCCCAGGAGGCACTGCTGTGACCTAACTGTGACATCCACTAAAAATTCATCTACAAAGCTTTGACGTTAGCATCAGCTGTCCGTCCCTAACGAGGACTGTGAACAAGCTAATGACGGTCTGAGACCCTGGTGTCCCACAGCTCTAATGTCTCAGGGGGTCCAAACCTCTGCAGACACGTCTCTGCACTATGAGAGCAGCGGGACGTACCTTCAGTCCTCGGCGAGCCAGACTCAGGACGTTGTATCCAAACTGTCTGACGGTGAAACGACGGATTCTGTCGACTGACGTTAGACTGTCCTCCCTCCCCTCGTTCCTCCTCTTCTCCTCCTTCACTTCCTCCTTACACAATGCTCCTCCCATTCCCCCTGACCCCCGATCCTCTTCGTCTGCTGTCCTCAGTGTCTCTACTGTCTGACTGATGTGTCTTGTCCAGATGTTACTGGATTCTCAGGTCATTTTCTTTCACTCGTTAATGGCATCCATTGTCTAGATGTGGTCCAGGTGTTTTGCTATTGTCCCTCTTGTGTCTCAGGGACAAGGAGTCAGTCCAGTTTCCTGTCTCTGGATCAGATGATGTCCTGCAGGATAAGAACGAGGACTCTGATGAATTCTGCTGCAGCTGTTTGATACTGAACCAAAACATCATCACTACACAGCTGAGTCTGATTAAACACGTCACTACACAGCTGAGTCCGATTAAACATGTCACTGCACAGCTGAGTCTGATTAAACATCATCACTGCACAGCTGAGTCTGACTAAACATCATCACTACACAGCTGAGTCTGATTAAACACGTCACTACACAGCTGAGTCCGATTAAACATGTCAATGCACAGCTGAGTCTGATTAAACATCATCACTGCACAGCTGAGTCTGACTAAACATCATCACTACACAGCTGAGTCTGATTAAACACGTCACTACACAGCTGAGTCCGATTAAACACGTCACTGCACAGGTGAGTCTGATTAAACATCATCACTACACAGCTGAGTCTGATTAAACATCATCACTACACAGCTGAGTCCGATTAAACACGTCACTGCACAGCTGAGTCTGATTAAACATCATCACTACACAGCTGAGTCAGATTAAACACGTCACTGCACAGCTGAGTCCGATTAAACACGTCACTACACAGCTGAGTCTGATTAAACTGTTTCCTGGTAAAAACACAGCAGATGACACATTTTAAGCTGATAACAATAAAACTCTGCTGTTTGTTTCACAGCTGTTTCCTGCAGTCGCCAAATGTACGTTGTTTTTTTATGATATGGACGAGATCTATAGCACCAAGATGAGTCAGCACCAGGAGAAGAGGAGCATGTAGACGAACCGCCGTGCGTGGGGAGACTCGTCGACTTGCGCTTTCTGTAGGACTGTGGACATCAATTCAAGATGGCTGCCACACGAACCACATGGGTGATGATTCAACCTTGGCAACAAGAAAAACCCTTAACTAGACCCCCTGGGGGTCCTAAAACACTTGGTTACATAATGCCAGGTGGGTTCATGGGGACTTTTTGTCTGCCTGAATATTTCCTCTAGTTGTCCTTCAAAGCTGCCGGGACACTAAAGTATGTCTCCTTTCTCTCCAAGGGTCCTCTTTGAAAATGTCCATGCTGTTTTTCCCACGCCAAAATTTAGCCTAAATTTGGAGCGTTTTTTATCTCCCTCAGAGAGAAGCGAGAATAGTGTGGTTGGTTCCCCTGGATTCCTCAGGTCGTCTAGTCGCATGTGATGCCAGTATCATCTCTCCAGCTTTAACACGTCGCCATCGACAGCCTCTGAACGTCAGGCAGCAGCGAAAATAGCAGCAGGCGATTAAAGAACTAAGGTATTATGTTCGGACCTTGATTACATCACGATTAACGAGTTAACGCCGCCGGCCTGACGTTCAACCACTGTTCAGTGTACGTATGAATTATACGTAACTTCATTTCAGCCGAATTTCTTTAAATGTGTCGCTCAAAATATGAAGAATCATTATTATTAGTGTTGTTGTTGTTGACAGCAGTTTTAAGACGTGACAAACATGCTGAGTAGACTTCGTACCTCATAAAGCCGAGACCTCACAGAGCTGTAGAGGAGGAAACATTTCAGACGTCCCAGTAAAGAGCCTGGTTAACTGTTGTTGAGTTGAGGTGGAACCAGCAGAGTCAGCTGACCCGATCAATGACCAATCGATCAGAGTACTGATGAAGTCAAAGTGGAGCTGAGCGGCCGTTAGTGGGAGAGAAGAGACGGTCCAGTTGGGACTGTGTTTACAGGGAGACTCTATTTGAGGAAGAGCACTGAGAGACAACCAGACCACCTCACCTCTGACCACACACACACACACACACACACACACACACACACACACACACACACACACACACACACACACAGTTGCTGCTGTCCGTCAGCACACTCTGACACCAAACTGACCAATCAGACTGTTTGTTTTACTGACTCATAGAAGACGTGCTCAGATCTTAAGCTGCAGTGAAACTACAAATACCACACTGTAAAAAATACTCAGACTCCTCACTGCAGTAAAATTAATACGTAATATTAACGTGTCATTTTCCTGTTGGAGATGTTATACTTCAGTTTATCACAAACATCCACACATAAAGGAACGCTCCATCCTTCAGTTTATCACAAACATCCACACATAAAGGAACGCTGCATCCTTCAGTTTATCACAAACATCCACACATAAAGGAACGCTGCATCCTTCAGTTTATCACAAACATCCAACACATAAAGGAACGCTCCATCCTTCAGTTTATCACAAACATCCACACATAAAGGAACGCTGCATCCTTCAGTTTATCACAAACATCCAACACATAAAGGAACGCTCCATCCTTCAGTTTATCACAAACATCCAACACATAAAGGAACGCTCCATCCTTCAGTTTATCACAAACATCCAACACATAAAGGAACGCTCCATCCCTCAGTTTATCACAAACATCCACACGTAAAGGAACGCTCCATCCTTCAGTTTATCACAAACATCCAACACGTAAAGGAACGCTCCATCCCTCAGTTTATCACAAACATCCACACGTAAAGGAACGCTCCATCCTTCAGTTTATCACAAACATCCAACACGTAAAGGAACGCTCCATCCCTCAGTTTATCACAAACATCCACACGTAAAGGAACGCTCCATCCTTCAGTTTTTCACAAACATCCACACGTAAAGGAACGCTCCATCCTTCAGTTTTTCACAAACATCCACACGTAAAGGAACGCTCCATCCTTCAGTTTATCACAAACATCCACACATAAAGGAACGCTCCATCCTTCAGTTTATCACAAACATCAACACATAAAGGAACGCTCCATCCTTCAGTTTATCACAAACATCCACACATAAAGGAACGCTCCATCCCTCAGTTTATCACAAACATCCAACACATAAAGGAACGCTCCATCCTTCAGTTTATCACAAACATCCAACACATAAAGGAACGCTCCATCCTTCAGTTTATCACAAACATCCACACATAAAGGAACGCTCCATCCCTCAGTTTATCACAAACATCCACACATACAGGAACGCTCCATCCTTCAGTTTATCACAAACATCCAACACATAAAGGAACGCTCCATCCTTCAGTTTATCACAAACATCCACACATAAAGGAACGCTCCATCCCTCAGTTTATCACAAACATCCACACATACAGGAACGCTCCATCCTTCAGTTTATCACAAACATCCAACACATAAAGGAACGCTCCATCCCTCAGTTTATCACAAACATCAACACATAAAGGAACGCTCCATCCTTCAGTTTATCACAAACATCCACACATAAAGGAACGCTCCATCCTTCAGTTTATCACAAACATCCAACACATAAAGGAACGCTCCATCCTTCAGTTTATCACAAACATCCACACATAAAGGAACGCTCCATCCCTCAGTTTATCACAAGCATCCACACATACAGGAACGCTCCATCCTTCAGTTTATCACAAACATCCAACACATAAAGGAACGCTCCATCCTTCAGTTTATCACAAACATCCACACATAAAGGAACGCTCCATCCCTCAGTTTATCACAAACATCCACACATACAGGAACACTCCATCCTTCAGTTTATCACAAACATCCAACACAAAAAGGAACGCTCCATCCCTCAGTTTATCACAAACATCCAACACATAAAGGAACGCTCCATCCTTCAGTTTATCACAAACATCCACACATAAAGGAACGCTCCATCCTTCAGTTTATCACAAACATCCAACACATAAAGGAACGCTCCATCCTTCAGTTTATCACAATCATCCTCTGGAAACAAACATCTTGTTGTCAGTCTGGACTTCAGACTTGGGTGCAATGACTTGAGAGTTACTTGTGACTTGTCAAACACTGACTTGGTTCCAGCTGTGACCTGTACTCTGACCCACACTGCTGACCTGACTGAACGTTGTATCTGCACTCGGTCCACTTGTGACTGCAGCTGCTGCAGAGACATGTCCCTCTGCCGTCTGTAACAGAGCTGATGTTAAACCAGGGTGGACAGACATGAGACAGGGTCACAGCTGGATGGACAGCTGTCTCTGTGTATAGTGTTACATGTCCTGTGGAGGTGAATGTAACACCTTCTTATTTCACTCTAATAATAACCACCATCAGTTCATGCTGAGGTCACGTTGTTTAATGCCACTTTGTACTGACACACACACACACACACACACACACACACACACACACACACACACACACAGACTGTGTGACTGTTTGAAAAGGAAAAATGATGCTGTCCCTTATTTCTTTTTATGTTACATGTTCACATGAAAAATGCTCCAGACACACAACTGTAACTGTTTACATTACATACACTGCTACATGTAGCTACACGCTAACATCAGGGAAACATGTCATCTACATGTAGCTACACGCTAACATCAGGGAAACATGTCATCTACACGTAGCTACATGCTAACATCAGCTAACATCAAGGAAACATGTCATCTACATGTAGCTACACACTAACATCAGGGAAACATGTCATCTACATGTAGCTACACGCTAACATCAGGGAAACATGTCATCTACATGTAGCTACATGCTAACATCAGGGAAACATGTCATCTACATGTAGCTACACGCTAACATCAGGGAAACGTGTCATCTACATGTAGCTACACGCTAACATCAGGGAAACATGTCATGTACAATAGCTACACACTAACATCAGGGAAACATGTCATCTACATGTAGCTACACGCTAACATCAGGGAAACGTGTCATCTACATGTAGCTACACGCTAACATCAGGGAAACATGTCATGTACAATAGCTACACACTAACATCAGGGAAACATGTCATGTACAATAGCTACACACTAACATCAGGGAAACATGTCATGTACAATAGCTACACACTAACATCAGGGAAACATGTCATCTACATGTAGCTACACGCTAACATCAGGGAAACGTGTCATCTACATGTAGCTACACGCTAACATCAGGGAAACATGTCATCTACATGTAGCTACACGCTAACATCAGGGAAACATGTCATCTACATGTAGCTACACGCTAACATCAGCTAACATCAAGGAAACATGTCATCTACATGTAGCTACATGCTAACATCAGGGAAACATGTCATCTACATGTAGCTACATCAGAGGTGATTTGGCAGCAGCATACCGGCCACTGTTTCCTGTGTGTCGGGCCAACGGAGGAAGGCATGGCTAGTCTTCATCCAGGGAAGCTGTGATCCTCTGCATGCCAGTTGAAGGACTGCATTACAGGGGGACAGTCGGTGCAGGGACGGCGGAGACTCCAGGGTTTGGTGGCGACAGGCTGGTGAACCGATTCAGACGGACGCTTGTAACAGACACTGGGCTGTGGGGCGCCTGCTCTGGCTTCAGCACATGGAGTCGTGTACGTGTAACTAACAGACAGGATTTTATTGCCAGGCTGGTAAACACCTGCTTTACCTCTAGTTTCTTTTAGGTGTTTTATTTACTTCTCGTGTTTTGTTGCCTGGCTAAGATCTCAGTCACTCAAATTTTTAGGTGTCTATTTATCAAATGTTTCACCGTCTGGTTTTAGCAGAACTTAATCCTCCTTGGTTTGAAGTTATTTTATCCTCCGTTCTATAGTTAGTAGCCATGTTTGAAGATAAGTGATTCCTCATCTTTCGCTAACGCAGCTCTGCTGACTCTGCTCCAGTCTCTGTCTATGGGTCACGACACATTGCTCCCCCTTGGGGAATCTAAGGTTATTACATTTATTTTTTAGTGTCCCTGAGCTCTGACAAACCAAAGTGGCGTTGTCACACAACTATAATCCCTTTATGGCCGACATGAACAGACGACAAACGCACATTTAACGATGCTATTCCTCAAACAGAAGAGGACTGAGGGGTAAATGATGTCTACATGTGTGCTGAGTCAGCAGAGACACTTAGAGCCTGGTTGCTTCATATTTACCTCATAGTTTGAGGTTCTGAATCACCTCCTGACATTAATGAAATCAGTTCCACTATAAATCAGCTCATCAAACTTCACCAGAATGGAGAACATGAAGGTTCGATGCTGACGCTAACCTCCAGAGCCCCCACTTCATATGAGCATCCCCACTGATGCTAACATGAAACCTGCGCTCTCGCACTGTGGCGCAGAGTTTTCTGCAGTGTGCTTGTTTGTTTGTTTGTTTGTTTGTAAACAGTAAAACTTGCTGATACAGAAGCAACAAACCACCAGCGGTGACGGTTTTTAACCAGTTTAATGTTTGACAGAATGAAATCCTCCAACGATGCCAACAGGTACAAACACAAGTTATAAAATCACTGACGGACCACAAGTCTGAAATCCACTGTTGTAAGAGTGACATCAGCAGTGACATCACACTGTTAATGCTGTAATAACAACAGCACGTGGTCGCAGGTGTGAAGATCCTGCAGGTAACAGTCAGTGAATTAACACCTAAATTGTCCTTCACTCGCGTTTCGCCTCCAGTCAAACTGCCTGCGTGAGCACTGCGTCACGACTACCTCGTTAATCTGCAGTGGCTTGCACATGAGCAGTGTTTCAGCACGTGCTTCTGCAGAGCTGCCTGCTGCTGTGAGTGTCAGCTCACCAGGGTTCACCTGGACAGGTCACCAGACTATCACAGGGCTGACACATAGAGACAGACAACCATTCACACTCACATTCACACCTACGGACAATTTAGAGTCACCAATTAACCTGCATGTCTTTGGACTGTGGGAGGAAGCTGGAGCACCTGGAGGAAACCCACACTGACACGGTGAGAACATGCAAACTCTGCACAGAAGGGCTCCTGTACCTGGGATAGAAACAGGAACCCTCTTGTTGTGAGGCGAGAGTGCTAACCACCACACCACTGTGCCGCCCCCTCATGAAAACATGTTCCTGCAAATATTTCACAATGAAAGCCTCGTGTTAACAAATGATGGTGAGTCTGTGTCACTCTGCAATTAAACCTCCCAAACAATAGTCAGCTGAGTTTCTGTGAAGTGCTGTCACACCTTAAACACACAGTATACACACAGTAAACACACATTAAACACACAGTAAACAAACACACATTAAACACACATTAAACATGGCTTCATAGAGACAGTTTCAAACACCAATCAGCTTCACTATAACTGGCAGCATTCACAGACAAACACTTGTCTTTATCTGGACACATTTTCCCCACAAATACAACATGCTAACGTTATTAGCACAAGCCTATGGCATTTTCCATTGTATAAATGAGCCTAGCAGCTAGCAGAGATTTCCTCTGCTCATATTTCAGCCAGGATAAATCACACACAGTGTGTGGAGGCTTTATTGTCTTCACAGTTTATTGTTTCTTATCTGTCAAATTAAAGTCAATCAAAGTTTAGTTTCCACGGTGATGGAGGGGTCTTTAGTTTATTAAAATAAACAGGAGGTCTGCGGCGTTACATGTCTGATGAGGCGTACGTCAGAATATGGCATAGGGCAAGCCTCTAAGGAGAGCCTACACTGGCGGTACGACATCGATGCGAGGAGGTTGTTCTGGTGTCAGCAGCCCTCAGGATGTTTGTTCTTCCTGATGGTTGCTAGATGTGTCTGAAGATGTGTAGAGGCTCAGGTGACAAATGTGTGACGTAAGATATAAAAATATAAACGTGTGTCAGAACAGAGAAGGACAAGGAAGAGATGGAGGGCAGCTAAGAGAAGATCTTTGATGAATATGTGTCCAGGCAGATGATGTGATGTCTCTGTCTCTGTCTCTGTCGGTCCACGTTCATTTAAACCTGCAGGGATGAACAAAGCAGCGGTCACCTTCAGACTCAACTCTGCTCTTTTTGTCCACCTGAGTGATGTAAATGATTCAAGTCAGTAAAACAAGTGAAGCTGTTAACCTGCTACAGACATCTGATCCTGTATTTCATCAAATGATAACTGAAGATGCTGCGTTTGAGTTTTATCTTTGTTAACGTGAATCAAAACTTTCTCAAAACGCAGTTTGAAAATTACTGTTGGGAAAACGCTGTTTTAAAGTAAGGCAGTTTGGAGCACTGCGAAAGTCCTCAAGTGGACAGTGGACAGACATGGTATGGATGTCACCGATAGAGATAGAAAATATCTATAACTAGAGGTGGGGAAAAATCACTACAGCAAAGTATGGTTATTTTGTGTGGTGATATTGTATCCATACATGGACGCCATGACAGGAGACACTGTCTCATGTCCTCCAAACTAGAGTGGGACATTATCTGACAGGGACAGGAGACACTGTCTCATGTCCTCCAAACTAGAGCGGGACATTATCTGACAGCGGACAGGAGACACTGTCTCATGTCCTCCAAACTAGAGCGGGACATTATCTGACAGGGACAGGAGACACTGTCTCATGTCCTCCAAACTAGAGCGGGACATTATCTGACAGCGGACAGGAGACACTGTCTCATGTCCTCCAAACTAGAGCGGGACATTATCTGACAGAGGACAGGAGACACTGTCTCACGTCCTCCAAACTAGAGCGGGACATTATCTGACAGAGGACAGGACACTGCTGTCTCAGGACACCAAAGTCACAGCGGAGCAAACACTGCGAGGTGGAGACTTGGGGTAAACATTGCCAAACAGGAGTTTTCTCGGGCGTACAAGAGACTGTCCTTGATTAGAAACTGTAGTCGGAGCTCTGGAGCTTGACTGCGGTTTATTGGTGTTGCTTTCTTTGAATAAACTCAGAGTATTTTCATCCAGGAGTTGTGACAAATGTGTTTTTGACAAATACTTGACAAGAGTTCCAGACACTTTTTCCTGACCACAACAACACACGGTCTCTTCTGTGTAAGTGTCACATTAACTCTCTCTTCATTACCAATTCTGAAGCTCATATCACAGACCACAACATCTACTGACCTCAGAGTCTCCAGTCTGCAGAGTGGACTGTCCACAAGATCACACAGCAGCTTCACTCCTGAATCCTGCAGCTTGTTGAGGCTCAGGTCTAGCTCTGTCAGATGGGAGGGGTTGGACTTCAGAGCTGAGGCCAGTGAAACACAGCTGATCTCTGTGATCTGACAGTCCTTCAGCCTGCAGAAATGGAGATTTCATCAAGCTGTCACTGGCTTTTCTGCCTTTTTTTTGACTCTGCTCAAAGGGTAATGGAGATTCCCTACCTCAGAGTCTCCAGTCTGCAGTTTGGACTCTCCAAACCAGCACACAGCAGCTTCACTCCTGAATCCTGCAGCTTGTTGAGGCTCAGCTCCAGCTCTGTCAGATGGGAGAGGTTGGACTTCAGAGCTGAGGCCAGTGAAACACAACTTCCATCTGTGAGCAGACAGCATGTCAACCTGCAGAGAAGTAATGATTATATTTCAACAAAAACGGTCCTCACAGATTTTCAACGGTTCAGATGATCCACATTCAGTTAAATATTTCATCAAAACGCATTATTACATCCACAGATATCCACGGACTGCTGCTGCATCATTCTAAGGTTGATATTTCTCTCCTCACTGTACGCTATAACTCGTTTTGCATGTTGATATGCCGACACCTCAATACCAAAATGTCGACTGAATTCTGACCATGTGATTGATTGACACGTAATTTGAGCCAGTAGGATCCTCCATGTCCTGTCCACAGCCTACAACAGCTAACCAGGGTCTGCATTAAAAGGAAGGGCCTGCTTCTCTTCTCAAGGTTACACAAACAAGCAATTGGCCCAGTGGTTTATGGGTCAATGACACTCCTGACCTCCAGAGGAGTTTTTAACCCCTTATTGTCATCATAAGCTCGTATAACGTACAGAAACAATGAGCAAACTGCTCCTCTATTGTCTTAAGGGAGAAAAAAGTCTGTTATCAATTTAAGATTTCTAGAAGTGTCTCTATACACAGTAAGATCCTAAATACACATTTCTATCTGTTGATTAGTTTTTCACTCATAATCACACATTCAGTTCATTGTTTTACCCTCTTTTTTGAGAAAAACAAAACCTCAGAAAAACATGTAAAATGTTAATTTTTCTGTGATGTTGTTATCTACTTTGAATTCTGACTGTGAGGCTTCACCATATGGTCCCATTGTGTTTTCCAACTAATACCTCCCACTTCTAGTCAACCACAGCTTCTTTTTTCAAGAAAATATTCAAGCGAAAATAAAAAACAAAACAAAACAACTTGTATTTTAATGTGTTGAAACTTCTATAACTCAATGACAGAGGCACTTACCGTGATCTTACAGCTGGGGAAAAACGTCAGAGCGAAATGAGACCATGCATGTACATGTACTACAATTAGAACAAGAGGAGCTTTCAGTTTACCTTGGGTCTGATTCGCAGAGGTGTTTTAGGTTAATTTGGATGAATTTAACAGGAATGGTAAGACATTAACAAACCACACATTCTTGTCAGATCCCAAACAGAAACAAAATGTATCATCTACCTCAGAGTTTCCAGTCTACAGTGTGGACTCTCCAAACCAGGAGACAGCAGTTTCACTCCTGAATCCTGCAGACTGTTGTAGCTCAAGTCCAGCTCTGTCAGATGGGAGGGGTTGGACTTCAGAGCTGAGGCCAGAGAAACACAGCTGATCTCGGGTAGTTCACAGTGATTAAGTCTGTAATCACAAGATTAACACTCAGGATTTCATCAAGAGTCCACGTTATCCTGTCACATATTTCTATGTTTTGCCCCCTGCTTCCTCTGGCAGATCGCTCCAAGGTTGGGGGTAACGGCTGCAAAAGCCTGACTCCTCTTGTTTTTAGACTCAACTTGAGAAATAATTAACAGGGCCCCGTCAATAATATAGTCAGGACTGTAGAAGCCATTATGCCAGCTTATATATATATACACATATATGTATTTTAACATTTATAGTTGTGAATTATTGTATGGATGGACTATAACATTTTTTACCACTAGATGGTTGTGTGTGTAGAGTCTATGAGGCAAGATTGGTCACAGGTGATTTAAATCAGGTGTTCAAGGTCATAGTGGAAGGGGAAGCCATCTTAAGCGAACGTGCAGGAACATAAAGATCCTGTATAAAGATCAAACACAATCAGTCCACCATTCAGTCTCTGTGGAGCAGTTTATCACTGTACACCCTATGACATCACAGCTCTGAGACTTCATTCTCTGGTTTCTGGCTCTGAGAGAGTATGAGTGAACTTCCCTAGGCCATAGAAACAACATATTGGAATTCTTAATTTAAGTAAAGATCCTCTTTAAGATGTTCATCTTTGATAAAGGTCATAATTAGGACTGACTCTTAGAGTTAGGGCTGGCCCAGGCTTGCCTTGGACCAGCCCCTAGTTAGGGTGACATAGGCCTAGATTGCGGGAGGACTTCCTGTGATACACTGAGCTCCTTCTCTCTCTCCATTAGCAAACATTCATTTGTTGAGATAAATTGTGATTTTGGGCTTTTTCAAATTGAATTGAACTAAGCTGGTGTAGTGTAAAATTGTTAATGGATATGCTGAAATGTGCTAATACTACTCCACTTATTCACTCATTCTGCTTATTCATTGGTTCACCCCTCTTATTCATGTACTTATTCATTGGTATGTGTAACAGTTGTAGCTGTTGTAACTATATTTCTCTCTCACACACACACATACCCCAGCACACACACACACACACACACACAGCACACATGCATGGTCCAGTCACACACAAACTGATGCTCCCACAGACAAGCACACACACATACACACACACATGCACACACATACCCCAGCACACACACACACACCCACACACACGCATACACACCCACATGCGCACACATACTCACACACGCATACACCCACACACACACACAGCACACACATATAGACACACACACACACCAGTAGAATGCAGTAGAAACTGTGACAAGCTCTCACACATAGACACACACCCCAGTAGAGTGCGCATACACATGCCCAGAGGTTGACCCCATGCGCACGCACACGCACATACACACACACACACTCCCACACGCCTGTCTTACAGCTATTGCAGGTGGTGTGCAGAATGTGCAAACTCACTGTTTGACTCCCATGATATTTGCTGTAAGAGTGCAGAATCAGCTGAGTCACCATTTGATGTTAAGGTGGGAAACCAGTTTAAACCAGTCATGTTTGCTGTGACCAGCCCGAATATAATGGAAGCACAGCTGCATGCCCAAACATGGTACCAATATATTTGATGTTGGATAGGTATATAAGGTGAACAACGGAGAGTGTATGGAGTCTTGCTCCGGGGCATGGCTCACGAGTTTGTTTGTGTTATAACCTATGGCACAATAAAACTCTTTTGCATCTGATCCAAGCGTCTCCAGTGACTGTTTTTGTGAGCTGCTGATTGACTACAATTCACCGAACCTGAGGACAAGATTTTTTGAAGTACTTTGACACTTCACTGGATGTTATTCAGAGATGAAGTGGCA
Organism: Cephalopholis sonnerati; assembly: GCA_019142605.1. Classification (NCBI taxonomy): domain Eukaryota; kingdom Metazoa; phylum Chordata; class Actinopteri; order Perciformes; family Serranidae; genus Cephalopholis; species Cephalopholis sonnerati. Next base: position 38,175,829 of record JAGQAX010000021.1, on the reverse strand, counting down.
TTAAAAGCTGAGTTTACTCCAGCCTGAGTTGGGCTGCCAGAAGTAGGGGGAAAGGATGTAGGGAAGGAGCCACTCCCCCCTGCCCCTCTTCAGTGGTCATTAAATGAGTGAGATGAATGGGAAACTCTCCTTTAGTCAATTTATGGTGCTTTGTAGAAGACATCAAGGTTATAAATGGATATAAGTAGGAAAGTCAACAGCGCTGGTTTTTACATTTGCTTATCCTGCCTCAGGTTCATTTTCTTCATTGCCCACTTCTAAATTAACATTTTTATATAACATTGATATATTAATATAACTGTCAAAGATGGTGGTGGATGATAACCCAGGCTGCAAAACATCTCCGGGGAAACCACACAGACACAACAGGTAATGGATGAATTTAGACTCGCTGATCTGACACTTACTTTCCGTCTGTTCCACTGAAAAAGCTTCTCCGCAACGACTGTTTGTGTATATGAATCTATTATGTACTGATCGATCAATTTACAAATTATTTGTTAAATTGCGTATTTTGCAGACACTTAACATCTCCACCTTGTTCTATGGTGACCAGTTACAAAACATGTTGCACTGAAAACTTATTTACTTTTATTCTTCACAACAGAGCAGACTTTAAGACCTTCCGCATCCAGATTTGAGATCCACAAGAACAAAACAGTCAGTGAACTGACCTCAGAGTCTTCAGTCGACAGTGTGGACTCTCCAGAAAATCACACAGCAGCTTCACTCCTGAATCCTGCAGCTTGTTGAGGCTCAGGTCCAGCTCTGTCAGATGGGAGGGGTTGGACTTCAGAGCTGAGGCCAGTGAAACACAGCTGATCTCCGACAAACTGCAGTCCCTTAATCTGAATGAAAAATAAATTAAAATCTATTATAATCCGGTGTTCCATTGTTTTGTGCTAATGAGGGGTTTTCTCTTATTTATTTTTTTCATTTTATTTAACCCATATGTAACCAGGTACATCCTGCTGAGATCAACAGTCTCTTTTACAATGGAGACCTGTCTGAGTTAGCGGCACACAAAAAGTTATACCAAACTACTGCATGATAAAAACAAAGAAAATACACAGCAACATGTAGAAATATTAGAACACCTACACACAATGACAAGAACCAATCGATTCATTCATCCTCGTACTTATGAGAGCTTTAAATCAGGCAGAGAGACCAGCCCACGTAGTTTCAACTCTTTTTGAAGGTTATTCTGGGTGAGAGGAGCAGGGACCATAAAAGCTTTCTGTGCCAGCTCAGTCCGAGAACCAGGAGCAGACAACAAAACTAAGTCCTGAGATCTCAGACTGTAGCTACAGTTAGATCTCTGTTCAATCAAAGTACAAATGTGCGAAGGGAGTTTACAAAGTACGGCTTTATAAATGAACAAATACCAGTGACTGAGCCTATGAAAGGTCAAAGATGGCCGACCATCCCTGGAATAAAGTGTACAGTGATATGATATGCAGTATCTAACATGTAAACAATGTGTAGATGCATTCATGTACAGCAGATCACCGCAGTCCAGAACCAGTACCAATGTAGCAGCAACCAGTGTTTTCTTAGCCTTAAAGGAGAAACGGGACTTGTCTCTGACATAAAACTTCACTTTTTAGAGGATCATCAACCGGAGGTTTGTAAGACAGGGAGTCACTGAGCCAAATACTGAGATATTTGTAACAAGTGATGGCCTCTAACTTCTTTCCCTGAGCAGTATGCTAGTAGATGGACTTCACTGTTGGAATGCATCCGGATGTAGACTGAGCCCTTGACCATCATCACATCAAGTCTACATGGGTGCTGGACCACGAGGGGTTATGAGACATTTGACATGAGACAGGTCTGAAGACCTCACACGTTTCCATGGTGATGGAGTTGTGATTTTTCTAAACAGTTCTTATTGTGATTAACATTAGCAGCTGATGCAGGACAGGTGACGGCTGCTTCACATAGCTGCTCCAACAGAGAAAGAAAGACATGAGTGTTTTTGAGATAGTTTAGATTAGCCTCGTGTTGGTCTTAATTTTGCATTTATGTCAGTCTAATGTCAGTTAGACAGTTTCACAGACATAAAGACTGATATATTATAAACACAGAAAGTTAGCGACCCAACACAAACAGCATTCAGCCTGTAAATAACGTTAAAACAACTCACTGGGCTACGCTGGTGAGACTGGTGAGATATGAGAAAGAATCCAGAGAGTCCAGTTGGCCTAACAGATTCTTGAATTTAAAGGTTTGTTATACACCAGAACACGTCATTTAGAGTCCCAGACCAAAGACCTGTGACGAGACAAAACTGTTATAGAACATTGCCCAGCCCTCTGTTTCCGTCCTCACGGTGTGCCGGTGTGGGACGGTGGGTCGCTGCTGCTGCTGGCTGTATGTGCTTATGCCCCGCCCACACACACACATTCTCATTGACTGATGAATTGGCGCTGGTTATTGATATTATTGTGGCGTATTGATTATGAATACAGTCCATCTGATGCTGGTTTGGTTTCATCACTGTAGCCAGTATCTCACTATCACTATCCTCATTCAGATTTTAAGAAGCTACAAATTATATTCAGCCACAAAATAAGTCTGAAAAGCTGCAAATCAGAACGGAAGCACAGAGAGTTGTTGACTAGAGATGATACGCCGTCTCATGGTGAGGTCACTTCCTGTCAACGTTACAGAAGGACAGAGAGTTGTTGACTAGAGATGATACACCGTCTCATGGTGAGGTCACTTCCTGTCAACGTTACAGAAGGACAGAGAGTTGTTGACTAGAGATGATACGCCGTCTCGTGGCGAGGTCACTTCCTGTCAACGCTACAGAAGCACAGAGAGTTGTTGACTAGAGATGATACGCCGTCTCGTGGCGAGGTCACTTCCTGTCAACGCTACAGAAGCACAGAGAGTTGTTGACTAGAGATGATACGGCGTCTCGTGGCGAGGTCACTTCCTGTCAACGCTACAGAAGCACAGAGAGTTGTTGACTAGAGATGATACGCCGTCTCGTGGCGAGGTCACTTCCTGTCAACGCTACAGAAGCACAGAGAGTTGTTGACTAGAGATGATACGGCGTCTCGTGGCGAGGTCACTTCCTGACAGCTTTTTAGGACGTTGCAGAACGGAGTGTTGACAGTAGGTGTTTGTTTCAACTCGTGTCGTTGTGAATCTTTGGTCTGAACTGGACCCAAAACACTTTAGGACAGGACTGTAAAACTCTAGAACGTTTTCATGACAACATTTTTACCTTTGGCACAATGATCACGAAGTAAACAGTAGATGAGCATTTTTCACACGGAGCTAAGATGTGATGAAGTTCAAATATTTGGATTCAGCCTCTGCACCATATTTGCCTCTTTAAATTGGAGATGAAACAATATGACTGTGGTCTGTTTGATTTTAACCTCTGACAAGATGTGTCACTGCGATCAACACAGGCCAGTTTTCTAGCCTAGACTGGCTAGAAAACTGGATAATATTTCCCTGTTTCTCCAGCAGGGCGCAGCCAACTTACAAAGAGCTAGCAGGTGACATCACTGGGTTGGTTGTTTACTATTAACACTGACTACTCCAACTAGTTCTTAACCGAAGAAGTGTTAATGCAGTGGAGTTTGAGAGTTTTGATGAGATACCAAGAGCCACAGACAAAATCAGAAGCCGACTGGTGAAGCTTTTTGAGCCAATAAGACCAAATCTAGTTATAAGTCCTGCTCTCATGGATACAGACGACAGTGGAGAACGTGAAGAGCTGCCTGAACTTAACTGATGTTACGTTCAATGTCTGGTTGACAAAACACTTCTCCAAACTAAATATGTGCTTTACCTCTGTCTCCATCAAGCTGTCGGACCACAGAAACAACGTGAGGCAATTACAATGTTACCTATGGTTTATCATGCCATATATCACATCATATCAGTCTCTTCCACAGTCATGATCATGATCTCTATCTTTCCCACCCACAGAAGTCGTGTCAAATGAGACATTTCTGTGTCACGAAGCATCAGTAAAAAAACTAAAACTAAAACTCGCCAGAGGAAGAGGAATTGTCGGAGCTGAGGACCACCTGAATTTATCCTGTTTCAAGAAACCCCCCAGGGAAGCAGCTCACCCTTGCAGCAAATTTTTTTTCCTGAGGTCATTTGCAGTACTGCAGCGAAAAAATCCTCAGCGGCCCAAAAATCACTTTCTCCATAGACCTCCATTATATAGAGACGTCTGTAAAGTGTTGACAGGACACCTCCAACTGCAAACAAGCTCAGTCATGACACTCTGTTCTGAACATTTGATCCATGGAGGTTTTATATTTGTAAAAGTTTCCTGTAGCAGAGAAAAGTGATTTAAAAATCTGTGACATCATCACAATGTGAAGTCTATGAGCTGAGTGGGAACTCATGGGCGGAGCCAGCAGGAGAAACACTACTGTGGATATCCAGTGGGACGAAAACCACGGAAGTAAACCTGGGAGCTAGAAAACTTTTGGCATATGCACCAGGCGAGCAACTCCATTTGACTGAATAGGTGCCGTCTTGGATATCAGGTCTCTAGATATTATTTAACCCTGTGGTGTTGGGTTGGAGAACCAGTGGTTCCAGTTTGATTTAGCGTTAGTTCGCCCATCCTCTCCTCCGTGTACATAACAGACTGTTATCCCTGACATGGAGAGACCATCAAGATCTTGCTGGCCCTTAAACAGATTTTTGGAAATGAAGAGCTCCCTCCTCAGCGACAGAATCGTCTTATCACATCAGGCTGGTTGATGATGTCAGCTTCAGCTCAGATCATAAACCAAAACTTTCACTCTGTTTAGTCTTTGCTGCTTTTGTAATGACTCTTCTATTGGTTTTGTATATCCATATAAGTAATCCCAAACTCCAGTTCTTCCATCACAACACCAAATAAGGTGGACCTGCACCCTCTGCCCGCACCGCCACCGGGACACCGGTGTGTCCCATCTGTCAGGTGCTACATGAGTCCATGTACATTCATACACTACAGCCATCACAGCACAAATCATGTTTTACAGTACAAAGTTTAACAAGCAGAGGTCAACAACTCCCACTGACAGTCAACAGAGATGAACCAGCTAGCTCTTTGTAAGAGTGCTGCGCCCTGCTGGTGAAAATGTGAAATACAATCTAGTTTTCCAGCAAATCCAAGTGGATATCAAGTTTGATTGCAGTCTCATATCTCACCTAAAGTAAAATTCAAGCAGACCACAGTCACATTGAAACTTCCACAATCCAGCTCATCAAAGAGCTCATGAAGTGGTGTCTGACCTCAGAGTCTCCAGTCGGCATTGTAGACTCTCCAGTCCAGAAGAGAGCAGCTCAACTCCTGAATCCTGCAGGTTGTTTCTGCTCAGGTCCAGCTCTCTCAGGTGGGATGGGTTAGACTTCAGAACTGAGGCCAGAGAGACACAGCTGATCTCTGTCAGTCCACAGTTAGCAAATCTGTAAACAAAATAACAGATCATCAGTGTTGTGCATGAACATAGTAAAAGAGCATGGCTGACTGAGCATGCTCATATGGTGAGTGCATCAGTTTGCAGGTTATGAATTTGAATGTGACAGCTGACAACATTTGTTTTATGGCACCTGAGGATTTACAGCACCTGGCTACCAGGACTCCTGAAGCCAGTTTGTTGTGGATCTTTGTTCAATGAACAAATCCAACAATTCTGATCACAGGCCACTTCAGCTTCAAACTGGGCCTCATTTACTAAACAAATGTACAACAGAACTGGACGTGAGCGGAGGCTATGATCAAATCTCATGTCAGGTCTCAACTCATGCATGCAACCTTGTTAATCACTTAAGAATGTTTAGCCGATGAGAAGGTCTTATATTCTATAAGGGCCTTCATCAGCATGCACTTCATCACAGCTGCCAGCTGATGGGCTCTGTCGGACTGTAGGGCTCTGTGTGTATATCTGTGTACATTTATATATATATCTATATCTATCTATCTATTTATCTGTATATACATATACATACACATATATATATAGATATTGTGTGTGTGTGTATATATATATATATATATATATATATATATATATACACATACATGTATACATAAACACATGAACTGGTTCACGCACACACACACACACACAGATTTTATGGTGTATAATATCTAAATCAGAGAGGTTATGATATAAGAATAGTGATTTTAATTAACTGAAGAGTCTCCTCACCAACATCTACACACCACAACCCAAATATAACCTTCATACTGAGGGAACTTTTCAACATGTTTTTGTCTTTGTTCCTACGTTTACGTAAAGAATCCCAGATTTGTACGAGACTGATTCTTTCAGATGTGGCACAAATATTTGTTTAAAGTTCTGTCTGTGATTATTTCATGACATGTCTCTGCTAAGATGAAGCAAATAAACAGACAATCTAAAACTAAAGTTAAAGTTCATTCATTCATTTTCCGGTATTGCTTATCCTATTGAGGGTCACGGAGGGGTGGAGCCTATCCCAGCTGACAGTAGGCAAGAGGCAGGGTTCACCTGGACAGGTCACCAGACTATCACAGGACTGACACATAGAGACAGACAACCATTCACACTCACATTCACACCTACGGACACTTTAGAGTCACCAATTAACCTGCATGTCTTCGGACTGGACACAATGCAGTTGCAATGTGTCTTACAAAGATTTCACTGGAGCGGCTGTCAGAGTTTGGGCTCTCCATTTCTCCATCTAAACTGCATCACAAAGTAATTTCAGAATTTTTCAGGATGTTTTGGACTTAATATGCCAGATCCTGCAAAAACTGAAGATGTTTGAGAAACCACTAAAGAGGGGAGGTAAAAACATTTTACAGGCCAACACTGACAAGTGCATGAACTCTATTTAAAGGAGCTGTGGTGCACTGTATGAGGACAGTATTTTTTTTCCCACAGACTGACTTCATCTGGTGTTTTGAGAGACCTGTTTGACAAACTGAGGAACATTTATAAACCGAACTGTGAAAGGAGATGATGAACGCCTGATTCATTCTCTTCAGTTTTTGTGTTGTGTTTAAATTTTTGTTCAGTTTAAGAAGAAAGTGAACTGACGAAAGTGACTCCAGTCTACAGTTTGGACTCTCCAGTCCTGCAGACAGCTGCTTCACTCCTGAATCCTTCAGCTTGCTTCCTCTCATGTCCAGCTCTCTCAGATGGGAGGGGTTGGACTTCAGAGCTGAGGCCACCAGCTCATAGTGAGTCTCTGACTGCCAACATTCAGGAAGTCTGGGAGAACAGAATTAATGTAAAGTCAGTGATTTAAAAGCAAAGTAAATACACACAGAAAGACACAAAATGCACACTAGTACTAACAATGGTAATACTCCTTAACAGAAAAAGATCTAACACATTTGGCCACACACATACTGAAAAGAAAGAGTGGTCTGTCCCCGCTGATATCTGCAACTTAGCTTACTATAAAACTAACTATCATTCTTCCAGTTATTAAAACTACAAGAAAAATAAATGGCTTGAGCTTGAATTCATAAATTCATGTATTTGTATCAGTTTATGGGTCGCTATCTTCCAGCTGGTACAACTTTAATTGTTGTGAATAAACTGCCAAAGTGCAGTTCATCAGGTGCTTTTGGAAGTGAAGAAACAGCTTCAGGTGCATCCCCACCACTGCAGCATCATTCAGACTGGACTAGAGTCTATGGGTCAGGGTCAGAATAAATCAAAGTGTCTCATCTGTATCAGAGCATCTGTTTACTGGGTACGACAAACTTGAAGTAACAAATGGAAATGGGGCCTTGATGGCTGCATTTCTGTCTCTTGATACCTGTTGACAGAAACTGTGACATAGTGACTGTATCTCTACAATTTGCAAAATGCAACACATTCTCACTCCTGACTCGCCAAACACTTGCTAACTTGGGCAGTGGTCCTAAAAGTCAAACTATGACACTATGACCTTCAGGGATGGCATGTCAAGTTTTTTGTTTACTTCTTTAGGTTTAGGCCACAAAAACATGCTGTTAGGTATGAAAAGAAAAACCCTCATGGTTTGGCTTGAAATAAGTACAGTTTGAATCATCGGTCAGGATTTCAAGATGCAGCCAGGAAGAGGAAGGGACCCAGTTTGAGGACCTCATAATTGCGTCTCTGCTCTATGCAGATGATGTGCTTCTGTTGGCTTCATCACACCGTGACCTCCAGCTTGACCTGGGGCGGTTTGCAGCAGAGTGTGAGGCGGTCGGGATCAGAGTCAACACCTCCAAATCTGAGATCATGGTTCTCTGCCGGAAACCGGTGGATTGCCTTCTCCAGGTTGGGGGAGAGTTACTGCCTCAAGTGAGGCAGTTCAAGTATCTCAGGGTCTTGTTCACAGTGAGGGTAGACTAGAGCGTGGCATAGATCAGTGGTTTGGTGCGATATCTGCAGTGATGCAGGCACTGCACCCGACCATCGTGGTGAAGAAGGAGCTGAGCCGGAAGGCGAAGCTTTCGATTTACTGGTCCAGCTACGTCTCAACCCTCAGCTATGGTCATGAGCTCTGGGTAGCAGGATATCAGTGGCTGAAATGAGTTTACTCTGGAGGGTGTCTGGGCTCAGCCACCACGGACAGCTGCCAGCTAACAAAGCAGCAAGCCAAAAGCACCAGCACACCCCCCCATCTGACCCCATCTGAGGCCTTGAACACCACTAAACATGCCTTTTACTACCCTGGCACCTTAATACAACACAAATCACAGACACAAACACTCAGAGAGGGAACGTGAAGCTTCACACAAAAATAAGTGGCTGTCATTTTCTTTTTTTTTTAAGAAACGGTGTCTCACAAAGTAATTTAATGTAAACCACAAGTTCCCAACACTACATTTGTTATTAATGCAATGTAAAGTAACAAACAGACCTGTGTAGTATACTACACACACTACCACAATATGTCGTTATCAAAATATCTCTACTGACTTTTGGTTTCACACGAACAACAGTCGCATGAATGAAAGTCCAGAGATTGTGTGACCCATCCATCTCATGTCCCGCCCGCCCTGTGTGAACTTTGAGCTGAAAGTGAAGGTTGTATAATAATGTTATAATCTGGACTCACCGAGCCTTTCTGCAGTTCCTCACAGCTGCGATGAGTCTGAGTCGACCCTCCCAGGATGTGTTGTACTTGTCCAGGTCCAACTCATCCAGAACCTCCTCTGACATCTGCAGCATGTAGGCCAGAGCTGAGCAGTGAATCACAGAGAGTTCCTTCTCTGATCTGTTCTCTGACTTCAGGAACTCTTGGATCTCCTGATGAACTGAGTGGTCGTTCATCTCCGTCAAACAGTGGAAGATGTTGATGCTTTTGTCAGGAGAGATAAACTTGGCCTTCATCTCCTTCAGGTTGTTGATGGCTCTCTGGATGATTTCTGGACTGTTGTCTGTCTGACCCAGCAGACCTCCTAACAGTCTGTGGTTGGACTCCAGAGAGAGGCCATGAAGGAAGCGGACAAACAGGTCCAGGTGACCATTTTCACTCTCCAGGCATTTCTCCATGGCTCTGCTCAGGAACTCATCCAGAGATGGGTAATGGTCATCATCATCATCATCATCATGGTCATGGTCATGGTCATCATCACCATCATCATCATCATCATCATCATCATCATCATCATAATCCTCCAGGAAGTCCTCCAGTACCTTTGTCTTCCTGTTGGTGTAACAGTGGAACAGGTAGACTGCAGCCAGGAACTCCTGAACGCTCAGATGAACAAAGCAGTAGACTGTTTTTTTGAAGATCACACACTCTCTTTTGAAGATCTCTGTACAAACTCCTGAGTACACCGAGGCCTCTGTGACATCAAGACCACACCGCTCCAGGTCTTCTTGGTAGAACATGATGTTTCCTTTCTCCAGCTGTTCAAACGCCAGCCTCCCCAGCTTCAGAAGAACTTCCCTGTCAGCCTGCGTCAGCTCCTGTGGACTCGTCTCATGTCCCTCATCATACTTGTGCTTCTTCCTCTTTGTCTGAACCAGCAGGAAGTGTGAGTACAGGTCAGTCAGGGTCTTGGGCAGCTCTCCTCTCTGCTCTGTAGTCAACATGTGATCCAGAACTGTGGCAGTGATCCGGCAGAAGACTGGGATTAGACACATGATGTGGAGGCTCCTGGATGTCTTGATGTGGGAGATGATTCTGCTGGACTGCTCTTTATCACTGACTCTCCTCCTGAAGTACTCCTCCTTCTGGGCGTCAGTGAAGCCTCGTACTTCTGTTACCCTGTCAACACATGCAGGAGGGATCTGATTGGCTGCTGCAGGTCGGGAAGTTATCCAGACCAGAGCCGAGGGAAGCAGATTCCCCTGGATGAGGTTTGTCAACAGCACGTTGACTGATGACTTCTGTGTGACATCAGACACGACCCTCTTGTTCTTAAAATCCAGAGACAGTCTGCTTTCATCCAGGCCGTCAAAGATGAACAGAACTTTCCAGACAGCCAGCTCCTCTGCTGTGACCTTCTGTAATGTTGGATGGAAAACATGGAGCAGCTTGAGAAGACTGTACTGCTCATCTTTGATCAAGTTCAGCTCCCTGAACGAAAGCAGAACCACCAGACTGACGTCTTGGTTTTCCAAACCCTCGGCCCAGTCCAGAGTGAACTTCAGCACTGAGAAGGTTTTTCCAACGCCAGCGACGCCGTTGGTCAGAACCACTCTGATGTGTCCCTGTTGGTCAGGTAAGGCTTTAAAGATGTTGTGACACTTGATTGGAGTGTCATGGAGGGTCTTCTTCTTGGAAGCTGTCTCCAGCTGCCTCACCTCATGTTGGGTATTAACCTCCTCACTCTGTCCCTCTGTGATGTAGAGCTCAGTGTAGATCCTGTTGAGGAGGGTTCCACTTCCTGTTTCATCAGCTCCTTCAGTCACACGTTCACATCTCCTCTTCAGACTGATCTTATGTTCATCTAAAACCTCCTGCAGACCAGCGTCCACTGGAGGAGAACAAAACATTGGATTTGAACAGTCGGATCTGGCGGTGAATCTAAACTGAAAAACAAATAAAGAAGACGGAGGTTCTGTTGAGTGTCTGTGTTTCAGCAGACAGATGGACAGTCTTACTTTGTACAGTGCTGCTCTGACTGGTTGTCTGCAGTCCAGCTTTTGTTCTGGCTCTGTCTTCAAACTCGGACCAGAATAGCTCTACTGGTTCATCAGGTGACTCCTCCTGTCCCCAGTGTCCACAGCTGGTAGAGACTGGATCCCTCAGGACATCCTGACTCCTGTAAATGTGATAGAGACGGTTGCGGGCGGATTAAACACTGAGGCCGAAAATACTGGGGAAAAAAAGGTCTTTGAAGTTCACAGAAGTGTAAAATCATAATTTACTAAAACTTAATGCAGGCATATGTAAACAGTTCAAAGCTGGCTGGCAAAGCGGCGGTATTTGACGACTTCAGAATGAGAATGGTTGGGATCAGAGCTTCATCATCGTCATCATCATCACAGTAGAAACGTACTTTGTGTGTGGGAGCTGATCTCTGAAGTACGGAGGTGAGTCTTTGGACCAGTCACTCTTCACAGACAGACAGCTGCTGGCTGAAGACTCAGACCTGATCCTGTGCAGACAACAAAACACTCTTAAGGCTCACTTCTTCTCCAGTTAAGTCTGAAAATAGATCGTCACCTCCATGTGTCCTTTATGATGTCATAGATACAGCCAATAGATGGGACTAGAGGGCGGAGTCAAAAGTTTCACACAACAACAAACACAGCGACGGTAGAAAAGGTTGTGATATTGTACCTTTAAATGTAGACGGCGGCGGTCTGTGAGGTCATTAATAACATCCTGATGTGTGGGCGGAGAATTATTTTCACTGTATCACTGATTCGTTCAATTCGGCCGTTATTTAAATGTCGTCGTCTCCTGCAGTCATAACTTCTAGAACCACGCCACACTGCCGCCATATCTCCGGTGGTTCTGCACAGTCTCGTCTATATCTATAAACTTTTAGAATACGTGCACAAATACAGACGAAATGAACGCAGAGTACGAACTAATGTCTTCGTCCGTCCCCGTATCTGACGCCGAGCATTAATGAGCCCTAACTATGATGAACAACATCTGTCAACAGCTGTCAATCAAACTGAGCTCTGGACAACTGCCTATCCACCTTATTCCCGAGGACACGACTGTAGAAATGATTATGTGCACAACTTCCTGTGAGATAGAGGAAGTAGCATTAAGCTAGTTAGTCCCATAGACTGTCTGTGGTTAGTCCCAGTGGCTACTCTTGGTGGCTAACTGCCAACGCCGGTTCTTTTCAGTCATCAGAGATCATAAATCATCTTTAGAAGGAGCAGATGTTTACCTTAAGCTAGCTCGGGACATGTTCAAGCTAACGATATTTTAACTGAGCACGGTGTGCTAACAGTTAGCATGCTAACAGTTAGCATGCTGGGTGGCTTTGAGATGGCTGTCAGAGATGGCAGAGGTATGATCACATGATCCTGTTTGAGCTATAACAGGTGGTGTGTTCCACCTTTTATTTCCCTTTTGGAAAGACGAATAGAGGACTGTAAACAAACTGTAAACAAACTGTAAACAAATTGTTATCATTAGAATTGACCAGTTTCGGTTCAACGCTGGAAGCTTGCACCCATAATTTTGGCAAGGTATCATGGGGGCAGGAATAAGGTGGATAGCTTCAGACAAACAAAGCAAAAAGGTTAAGTGTTTAAATCAGTGTTCTTTTTATTAGGAACAGCTGTAGATAGTCAGTGTGATCCAACAGTCCTCCTTCACGAAGGCTTTAATGTTCAGTTTGTGCTGCTGTTGAACTTAAAGGTGTCTCTGACAGGTTGGACAGATAAGGTTGCATCCTTACTACAAACAACTTTGTGTCTTTTCTTTATGTTATGTTCTTAATGTTCAGACTCCACGATGTCAGGCTGGTTACAGCCCGACGCAGCGTCGTACGGTGTCAACTCGGATCGTGAACGACAACGAGTGTCGTACGTGATAATCCATCGTTTCAATCTCATGTAGTGTGTCATAGTAGACGACAACTGACGCCACCTCTGGGACACCTGAAGTTAAATAGAACTGAAGTTACGTGACAATCGTAGGTTACGTTAAATACGGACACGAAGTAACTGTCAGTAAAAAAACTCAATGTTGACTTTTGGTGTGATACAAAGACATGAACACTCTCCTGATTATTATTAGCATTAGCTGCAACTTTATAAAAGTCATTTAAATAAAGTTTACAGACGGTTTGCAAACCAATTTATTATATTTAATAACTTATAAAACTATAAAGTTGATTTAACTATAAATGTACAATTTATTAATGATGAGTTTTGTTTCAATCTTTATTGATCCGTACGAGTAGCAAGCCAGCAAAGCTAACAATAACTAGCCTAACGGTTCCTTCTGTGGTCGGCCATGTTGTTGTCGAGCGGCCATGTTGTTGTCGAGCGGCCATGTTGTTGTCGAGCGGCCATGTTGTTGTCAAGCGGCCATGTTGTTGTCGAGCGGCCATGTTGTTGTCAAGCGGCCATGTTGTTTAGTTTGATAAATGAGTCAAAGAGTGTTTTACTGTGTTTGTGCCAGATGACGAGTGAAGACTGGACGTGACCCTGCGGAGCAGACTGAAGCTTCCTCTGCTCCCTCCTCTTCCTCAGCATGCACACTCATCATGTGGTCATCAGTCAGTCTGACAAACATTAACACATGTGAACACATGAACACAGTGACATGAACACATGAACACAGAAACATGAACACAGTGACATGAACACATGAACATGAACACATGAACACAGTGACATGAACACATGAACACATGAACATGAACACATGAACACAGTGACATGAACACAGAAACATGAACACAGTGACATGAACACATGAACACAGAAACATGAACACATGAACACAGTGACATGAACACATGAACACAGTGACATGAACACATTAACACAGAAACATGAACACATGAACACAGTGACATGAACACATGAACACAGAAACATGAACACAGTGACATGAACACATGAACATGAACACATGAACACAGTGACATGAACACATGAACACATGAACATGAACACATGAACACAGTGACATGAACACAGAAACATGAACACAGTGACATGAACACATGAACACAGAAACATGAACACATGAACACAGTGACATGAACACATTAACACAGAAACATGAACACATGAACACAGTGACATGAACACATGAACACAGTGACATGAACACATTAACACAGAAACATGAACACATGAACACAGTGACATGAACACATGAACACAGTGACATGAACACATGAACACAGTGACATGAACACATGAACACAGAAACATGAACACATGAACACAGTGACATGAACACATTAACACAGAAACATGAACACATGAACACAGAAACAGTAACACATTTCCATATGAGAGTACAGCTGCAGTTTTTTGAATGAGTGAATCATGTGACAGATCAGAGAACAAACAGGAACTAAATTTCATGAAGACATGAACAACATGATGCAACACAGTGATGATGTCACTGAAACCTACAAGCTGAGACTGTGCTGACAGGAGACAGGAGTCAACAGTTACCTTCTCCTTCTTCTTCTTCTTCTTCTCCTTCTTCTTCTTCTTCTCCTTCTTCTTTTTCTCCTTCTTCTTCTTCTTCTCCTTCTTCTTCTTCTTCTTCGTATGCTGCTACAGTTTTATGTCCATGGTGACCAGATTCAGAGGAAACATGTTTCAAAGTGAGAGGAAGTGAAGCAGCGCTCAGAGACAGACAGAGCATGGCAGGAAAGAGAGAGTGAACCAGGAAGAGGGAGGGGCCAGGAGGGCGGGGCTACACCATGAAGTGATGATGAGGGAGAGCAGAGGGGTGTACTATGAAGCGAGATTAATGGGTTAGCGAGGTATGTTGAGTCTAAAGCCAGAGTTTTCAGTGTCACGAAGGTGGCTCTCTTTTAACCCGGCTAGATCACCACGGTAACTTATGCTTAGCTCATAACCTGGTCGGGAGCAGGTTATGTTCTGAGTTTCGGATTAAATCGGCTGTAAAAGCGCCACCCCTTCACTGTTAAACCCCTTTAAACTCCACTATGGCATCACCGTTTGTAGACGCTCCGGTGGACCTGGGTGCCAGAATAATCAGAGGATCGCTGCGGAGGGAGAGAGTCTTCCGTGATCGCACTGACCCGCTGGCATTTCCTGATCATATTCTCTATGAGCGATATAGATCTTCAGCTGAGGGAATACGACACATATGCGCGCTGGTTGAACCAAACATCAGGAATGCCACGAAGAGAAGCTGTGCGCTCACAGTTGGCCAAACGGTGTGTGTGGCATCACGTGTCTTTGCCACAGGGACCTACATGCATTCAGTCTGTGATGCTGACAATCTGAGCAAGAACACAGTCTGCCGCGCTGTACGCAAGGTTGTTCTTGCTCTCACTGAGAGACTGAACATGTTTGTGGTGTTTCCAGACAGTTACGCACATTAACCGTAAAAGAATCATTCTACAAAATAGCCGGTAGTGTACATCACTATTTCCCTATCCTAAGCAGTGTGACGTCTGCTCAGGTGAAATGTAATATATAAACTGTTTTCCTTAATAGGATTCCCCAGGGTTTTAGGTGCCATTGATTGCACCCACATCCCCATCACAGGGCCCTTGGGAGAACATGAGAGTGATTTTGTGAACAGGAAATCCTTTCACAGTATCAATGTCCAGGTGAATTATTTGGTACTCATTTTTGTCTGCTGATTGGTGGCACATATGCACATTGCATGCAGGTACACTAACAGTGCTGCACAGTAGTATGCATATATATCAGAGATATTCACTTGTAGCACATTTTATTATAGTTCTTCATCACACTTAATAAGCCTTATGAGTTCCTTTCAAAAAAAGCTCACTAGTTCCTTCATGTCAGTGCTGTCGTTGTGAAATTAACCTGAAATGCGTGTTGCAGATGACTTGTGACCACCAGCTGATGGTCTCAAGTGTTGAGGCAAGGTGGCCCGGATCAGTGCATGACTCCAGAATTTTCAGAGAGTCTTTGCTGGGTCACCAGTTTGAGCAAGGTATAGCAAATATTCTCGAATCATTCTATTCTTGATTAATTGTTAACAATGATGAAGTGATTTCCTCTCCCTTTATTAACAGGGCTCTTTGATGGACTGCTCGTGGGGGACAGAGGCTATCCTTGCACACGGTACTTGATGACCCCCTATCCTGACCCTGAGACTCCATCTCAGAGCCGCTTTAATGCGGCTCTGAGTAAGTGCAGGGTCAGGATAGAGATGACTTTTGGGGTCATCAAGTCTCGTTTCAACTGCCTCCGTGGCCTGAGGGTGTCTCCTGAGCGGGCATGTGAGACTATTGTAGCATGTGTGGTGCTGCACAACATTGCTGTCATTCGCAAGGAAAGAGCACCTCATGTGCCACTTGTGGCACCAGATATTGTGGACCCCATCACCCTTGACCACCCATCTGGTGCAGCCATTAGACAGGCCATTACAGATCAGTTTTTTACTTAACTTCTTACATGGCAGTGTGCCAACAAAAGACACAGACATTAAAGTAAATTACCCACTTGCTGAATGTTTCATTCATTTTATTCATGGTCTTTGCATGTGCTGGGGAGAGAGAGAAAAGTCATGAGTATACAATGTCAATCGTGCTTAACTAAAATATTTTTAACTACTGTTTAGAGTAATACCTTTGTCTTCATCTCAAGTATGTCAATTTCCAGCTTCAGCTTTTTTATTTCCAATTCTTTTTTTTGGTTGTCCAGCTCCAGGTTCCTCTTATAGAGGGCACGGATGGTATCTGCTCCTACCTGTATAAGCAGTTTTAGTTTAAAGACCTTAAGCAGCAGAGATGACTAGGATAATGTTTTCAGTCATGTTGGTGTTGTACTGTGTTCATGATTTACTTAGCATGGTGCTTACTTTACTAGAAATGATAAAACCCTTACATTCTGCCTTTTGTCTTGCCTAGAGGTGGAGGCCGTAGGCTGAGGGGAGTGATGGAGATTTTCCTCTCCCTGTGAAATAAAACGGCAAGCAAAGCTAGGTTACTTAATTAAAATATAAATTTGAGAATCAAGTGATGAAGATAGATTTACCCCTAAAGGCCTCTCTGAGTACACAGAGAGAGTGTCCTCATCATCAGTCTCCACCTAAAGAATAATTTAAGAGAACTGCATGATGTGGATTCTACACAGCAAACATGAATAACAGTACTTGACAAATTGCAGTTACAGTTACCTCTGGGGAGGGTTCATGAGGGACATGTGCCGGTGGCTCCATTAAAACCATTGTATCTCCTTCGACTAGAAATTAGATGTAGACAGATATTGATATTTTCACACCTCAAGGCCACAAAAAAAACAGGCATTTAGTTCTTTACCACCAAAGGCCCTATACATACCCTGGACATACAAATTATGTTGGGAGCCGCTGGCACAGGGATCTGAGCGGATGCCCCCTTCTATGCCCTCCATGATTGGGCGCCCGTCGTTATTGGCAAGGGCCAGCTCCTCTGAGGCTGTATACTGAGGTGGAGCAGGCCCCCCTCCTGTCTTCCTCATGTCTTTTTTTTTTCCTGTTTGCTGAAGATAGTATTGCAACTTTAAAATCTGACACAGCATATTATCCACACACTGCAGAGAAAAAATGAAGCAGTTACATACCACTTTGGATGATGTTTTTATGCTTGGTTTTAATTTGCTGCCACGTCCGTTTAACGGTGTTGGTACCGCAGCTAATGAATAAAATATTCATTAATCTATTGGTATTTATCACAGATAATAATCAATCATAAAATGATTTCACTTTGTATTGGCCACAAATTAAATTGCTTATAACGTATCCCGGATTTTAAGACAGCGTCAGACTAAATGCACATCATGTTTAAATGCATTTGATGTTTTAGACCGACCATGATCAGCAGTGAAAATTCACAACAGGGTCTTAATTAAGAATTAAGTGTTATCTTACGCATTGACGCGGTCAGCAATTTTCTGCCAGCATTCCTCTCTAGCCTTATTAGCAACAACAGTGTTGCTTTTTGCTGTTATAGTTTTTTTAAATTGTTCATATCCTTCCATGATCTCAACTTGCTCCTCCTGACTGAAATAAGCGGCTCGCGATCTGTCCATTTGTGCGGAAGTTGAGTCAAATGACGCTCCAGACGCCCCCTTTTATATGAACGCGCACAAAGCCTTAAGAAGAGAGCCTGGGTTGACAAATCAAGTTGATAACCACCGTCGTGATACCAATTATCTCTGATTGCGGTTTTAGGCTTTGTCGATCCAGAACATGAACACAAAGCCTGGCTGTGTTGAGCCTCCTTCGTAGTACACCCCTCTGAGCTGCAGCGAAGCTCCTCTGAGCCTGAACAGCAAAGGGGGCGTGGCTGTCACAGAGAGTTCACCTGCAGCACAGAAACAATGGAGACAGAAGAGAAGTCGGTAAATATTCAATCAGAGGCCTGAGGGTGTACTACGAAGCGAGATTAAGGGGTTAGCGAGGTATGTTGAGTCTAAAGCCAGAGTTTTCAGTGTCACGAAGGTGGCTCTCTTTTAACCTGGCTAGATCACCATGGTAACTGATGCTCAGCTCATAACCTGGTCCCGACCAGGTTATGTTCAGAGTTTAATCTTAAAATCAGCTATAAAAGCGCCACTGTTTCACAGTTTAGCGCGTTTGGAGCTGGCGTAACCTTTACTTTGAAAGTCCAGTGGAGCTGGATCAGAACCGAGCATCTGTACGGAGGGAGAGATCGCACTGATCCGCTGGTGTTTACTTTCTCTCTGAGCGTCTCCGCCTACAGATGTTCAGCTGAGGGAATACGCCACTCACTGTTGAGCCGAGCGTCAGGAGGACACTGAAACAAGCATTACAGATAATCAGATAGGTAATCAGTAAAGTTCATCATTTCACTTTGATGTGGCCATGAATAAATGAATTTCAGTGTTTGGCCTGTTATATGGCAGTGTTGCCCAAACACAAATCTTGAATAGGTCTATGCTATTTTCACAGTTACAAAGGTCTTTGTTGTCATTGTACAGAGACAATAGGCTATGAGATTTACTGTACAGCACCTAAAAAGTTCACTGTATATTCATACGCACACCCAGCCTCACTTTCAATAAAACACACTCATTCTATAATTGATCAGTAAAATATATGAAAACAATATAAAACACAATTTAAAAATGACAGTTGTTGCTCTAGTTTATTTTGTTTAAATGGATAAAGCTTCGTATTTAAAAGTACCTCAATGTTCAGCTGTCAGAAATTAAAATCAGCCTCCTCTCTTTACTTATTATTAATTATCATATTTGCAGCAACAGTGTTGCTTTTGGCTGTGATCAGGCTTTTTTATATCGCTCATACTCTCTCCATTAAAACAACCTGCTCCTCTTGGCTGAAATCAGCGACCATGAGCGGAAGTAGAATCATATGACGCCAAACACCTCTTTTTATGTGAACGAGCACAAAGCTGAGAGCCGGACTGGACAAACCAAGTTGATAACCACCTTCATGATACCGTTTAACTCTGTTTAGGGGCTTTAGGTTTTGTTAAGCCAGAACATGAACACAAAGCCTGGCTGTGTTGAGCCTCCTTCGTAGTACAGACCTCTGGCTTTAGACTCAGCGTACCTCGCTAACCCGTTCATCTCGCCTCGTGGTACACCCTCAGGTGCGGCGTCATAGCTCCGACATCGGAGGAGTGACGCAGAGGTGTGAGCTCAGGTGGGTGTGTCGGTGTCGTTTCTGTGCTCTCATGCCCCGTTTACACGTACATGGTTATTTTTAGAAACTGAGACATATCCCTTCGTTTGCACCCTTCGTTTACACGCAAACGGAGAATTCGCCTCTGAAAACGATGCTTTTTAAAAACTCCGGCCAGAGTGGAGATCTTGGAAAACTCAGACAGAACTTGCACTCGCCTGAAAAGTGCAACCTATGTTTACATGTTGCTATGGTGATCATGGATGCCTTCAGAGTAGCAGCCGCATTTATGTTGGTGCAAGCCCTCTGCGTATGTTTGCATTTGCAAATACAGCTGCTCTATTATATCACCCCACTTTGATCTTTAATAAAAATCATATTTTCAATAAGTAGTCAAAGACAACTGTACTATTGGACAGAGTACTTCTTGGACAACATGTGCAAATAATATGAAGTACTTTTACTGTGTACTTTTGCAGTACCCTTGACTACTTATTGAAAATATGATTTTTATTAAAGATCAAAGTCGGACGAATGAAGCATGTTTCTAGTCGATATGAGAGACTTTGACACAGGATTACTGCAAAAGTACACAGTAAAAGTACTTCATATTATTTGTAAGAACGTTGTTTTATTTCCTTATTATATTCATTCTACGAGAGGCTCTGCCTGTCACCTTACAGCGCCGTATTAATGCATCTACGTAAGCATTAGAATACGTGCGCACTCCAAACTGAGTGCCGGCTGGCTTGACTCCAGTCCTACACTGAGGGTGAGATGACCGTGTCATAAAAAAAGTTGCCTGCACCCTGTATTACCTGTCCGACGAGGGTAGACTGCATAAGTCGGCATACATACACGGGTTGGTGTAAACGCAAAGTTTTCTGAAAACGGACACGTGTGCACGCAATTATTTTTGAAACGGAGAGGGTGAAATGTCCGTTTATGAAAATAGCCGGCTACGTGTAAACGTAGTGCCAGACTCAGCTGATGGGACACACCTGGACAGGTGTTTCCTGATGAGACTTCGTCATTACTCAGCTGAAGAATCAGAGTGTGTGTTGAATTCATCCACCTGTGCGTCCAGCCCAACACTCTCACGTGACCGTCACGTTTTACACGTCAGCTGCTCCGAGGAAACAAAACAGCCACAACTTCCGCCTTTTTTTTTTTACTCACAAAGTGCCGGACAGACAGGAGACGCGTCTGTCCTACAGGAGACACATCTGTCTGTCCTACAGGAGACACATCTGTCTGTCCTACAGGAGACGCGTCTGTCCTACAGGAGACACATCTGTCTGTCCTACAGGAGACACATCTGTCTGTCCTACAGGAGACACGCCTGTCCTACAGGGGACACATCTGTCTGTCCTACAGGAGACACATCTGTCTGTCCTACAGGAGACACGCCTGTCCTACAGGAGACACGTCTGTCTGTCCTACAGGAGACACATCTGTCTGTCCTACAGGAGACACGTCTGTCCTACAGGGGACACATCTGTCTGTCCTACAGGGGACACATCTGTCTGTCCTACAGGAGACACATCTGTCTGTCCTACAGGAGACACGCCTGTCCTACAGGAGACACATCTGTCTGTCCTACAGGTGTACCTGTCCTGTCCTCACCTCACAGCTGCTACACTGAATCACGTCTCTCACAGTCTGGCTGCAGTGATGTGTGTGTATGACCAGCAGAGGGAGCTGCTGCACACAGGAACTGCTGAACTACCTTCATCACACCTCAGACACGAGGTCAAACAAGTCATCATCATCATCATCATCATCATCGTCAAAATAATCTGAGGAGCTTTGATGGTTTGATTAAAGCACTAATACCACAGAGTACTGCGTGTGTGATGTCATCAGGAGGAGGAGGAGGAGGAGGATGAAGGTCTGAGTGGTTTCAGTGAGGTTAAATCAGAGGTAGCAGCTGGTGTTCACCTCTTCACCTCCATCACTCTGCTGCTTTCATCTCCACCCGGGGGGGGCTGCAGCCGCCACACAGAGCTCCATCAGCAACTTCCTGTTCATAACAACAACAACAACAACAACAACAACAATAATAATAATAATAATTAGTATTGTTAACAAATAAATGAATGATTCTAATTATCAGTAGCTGCAGTCGTGTCATTAGGAAATAATATTAGTGTTATTGTTTCTGTTATCAGAATTTTAATTGACCAACAGCATCATTATTTTTGGTTTTGTTTATGATTGTAAATGTTTTTATTTACCTACAGAATATCACATTTAGATTTTTCTCTCAGCCTCACACACCTGGTTAAAATGTATATTTAAAAATGCATCAATAAAAGAAAGACAGTGTGTTTAGTCACAGTTATTCTGATGTTGTTTGTTTCTCATGTTCAGTCACATGATACGTTTATAAATTAAAACAACAACAACAACCAGACGGAGGCGTACACACAGCTCTGTGAGCAATCAGTCATGTTGAACCAATATTTTCTGAGGTGGTGACACAAGCACAAATGATCCAACTGAAGAGATGAATGAATGGAGAATGTCGCACTATTTAAATTCTCACGGAGCAGAAATCAGCTGCGACTCACTGTGATGTCACTGTGACGTCACTGTGACACAGCAGAGGACGCGGCTCACACTCATGCTGTGATCGCTTTATGTTGCTACGAGCAGTGAGACCCAAGATGATGTCATAAAATGCTGTAACTTCCTGTTTAAATTGGCGTTTGCGTTTGTACCATTTACGACCTAAACGTGAACAAAGATGGACGCCTCCATAAAGCCGTCGTTGCTGTTGCAGTAGCTACTCAAATGTTGGCAGACAGGTTGCTTTCACCGCAAACGTAGCTAGCTTTTATTATTAGCAACACTGCTAGCTGCTTTCATCAACACCAACAGATAAACAACACAAACACGACACTCCACACACAACAACACAACAACACATCAAAGCGTCCCCTTAAGGCATTGTAATGTGCACCAGTGATAACAGTAAAGAGCACAGCCACTAGGGGGCAGCCATCTTTGCTTTCCTCAGTCTTTCCAAACTCGTAGTCCTCCGAGTTCGTTCAAGACCGCTGCTGGTAGAACCGCCTCAAAGAGGCGTGTCATGACATGTCACAGCTTTCTGTCTTTCCTACCGTCTTACTAGTGGTAAGATCTACATAGAACGGCCCTTCACACCCGACACACCGCACTAACCTCTGTGATGTCACTGTGATGTCGGCGTGATGTCACTGCTATGTCAGCGTGATGTCACTGTGATGTCAGCGTGATGTCACTGTAATGTCACTGCGATGTCAGCGTGATGTCACTGTGATGGCAGCGTGCATTCCGTGCAGTCAGTGAGCCTTCCCCACAGTGGCCAAAAGTATGTGGACACCTGAGGTGTGTGTGTGTGTGTGTGTGTGTGTGTGTGTGTGTGTGTATGAAGTGAAACTGTGTGCACTCTGTTAACGTACTCTGCGTGGCCAAAGTGCACGGCCAGCCGCTCTGAGTGTGTGGACACCTGATCAAAGTACTTGAAGTACGTGGCCAGAAGTATGTGGACAGCTGCGTCTTGTGTACTTGAGTTTCTCTGCTTTCATCTCTCAGCTCCTCCACTCTCCCTCCGTCCTGCCGAGGCTTTCTCCTTTTGTCTCAGTGCTTAAACCCCAGCTGCTCCCCTCTTCTCCTCCTCCTCCTCCTCTCTATTCCTCTCCGTCCCTTTCAGGTCTGACGGGTGATGGCAGACGACACATTTATCAGAGTCGATGATGACTTTCATGAGGACAAACTGAAACACAGAACACGTCTGAATATTGTCAGGCAGCAGGAGAATAATATTCACAGGTGTGCTGATCAGTTTATATCCTGCCAGGTGGATTCATCCATAATCACACATCATCATTTATTACTGATTATTGATCATGATGATGGTAACTCTTCCTCTCTCCTGTAACACCGTCTGACACCAGGCTACTACAGACACCTTCACTCTTTCATCGTCACTTCTGCTTTTTGGAGAATGTGCTGGGAATGAACACACACGTTACAGTGGTATATATATAGTGTGGTGCTCCTTATGTCCTGCTGACACACGCTGCAGTGCAGGTGACGTGTCATTGTGTTCAGACTGATGGAGAAAGTGACGGATGTGTTTCTGTGTTTACAGCTAACAGCTACAGGCGAGTGTCCAGGTGTGTGTGATGCTCTCAGGTTACCTGTCTGTGTGTGTGTGTTTTCATCGGCTCATTAACCCCAACGACACCAACACACACAGTCAGCTGATTATATATAAATATATATATAATGTACCTGTACAGACCTGAGGAAGAAACTAAAGTTAAGTTATCCTGGCTTCATATGAGTAGCCGCTCCACTAGCTGCTAGGCTAATTTATACAATGTAAAATGCCATAGGCTTGTGCTAATATCGTTAGCATGTTGTAAATGTGTCCAGATAAAGACAAGTGTTTGTCTGTGAATGCTGCCAGTTATAGTGAAGCTGATTTGTGTTTGAAATCTTTGCTGTGAAGCCACGTTTACTCAGGCTGTTCTCACAAGTATTTCATATCGCCAAAATTTGGAAAGTTGTTAAAATTTAGAAAGTACGTGTAGTATAAAAATCGCCATGAAGACAGCTGTTGTGTCTGTGACCTTTAAATCTTTGTTATGAAGCCATGTTTGACGCGTTTAATCGGACTCAGCTATGTAGTGGCGCGTTTAATCGGACTCAGCTATGTAGTGACGCGTTTAATCGGACTCAGCTGTGTAGTGACGTGTTTAATCGTGTTTAATCGGACTCAGCTGTGTAGTGACGTGTTTAATCGGACTCAGCTGTGTAGTGACGTGTTTAATCAGACTCACCTGTGTAGTGACGTGTTTAATCAGACTCAGCTATGTAGTGACGCGTTTAATCGGACTCAGCTGTGTAGTGACGTGTTTAATCGGACTCACCTGTGTAGTGACGCGTTTAATCGGACTCAGCTGTGTAGTGACGTGTTTAATCGGACTCACCTGTGTAGTGACGTGTTTAATCAGACTCAGCTATGTAGTGACGCGTTTAATCGGACTCACCTGTGTAGTGACGTGTTTAATCAGACTCAGCTGTGTAGTGACGCGTTTAATCGAACTCAGCTGTGTAGTGACGTGTTTAATCGGACTCACCTGTGTAGTGACGTGTTTAATCAGACTCACCTGTGTAGTGACGCGTTTAATCGGACTCACCTGTGTAGTGACGTGTTTAATCGTGTTTAATCGGACTCAGCTGTGCAGTGACGCGTTTAATCGGACTCACCTGTGTAGTGACGTGTTTAATCGGACTCAGCTGTGTAGTGATGCCGTGTTTAATCGGACTCACCTGTGCAGTGACGCTTTTAATCGGACTCACCTGTGCAGTGACGCGTTTAATCGGACTCAGCTGTGCAGTGACGCGTTTAATCGGACTCACCTGTGCAGTGACGCGTTTAATCGGACTCAGCTGTGCAGTGACGCGTTTAATCGGACTCACCTGTGCAGTGACGCGTTTAATCGGACTCACCTGTGCAGTGACGCGTTTAATCGGACTCAGCTGTGCAGTGACGCGTTTAATCGGACTCACCTGTGCAGTGACGCGTTTAATCGTACTCAGCTGTGCAGTGACGCGTTTAATCGGACTCAGCTGTGCAGTGACGCGTTTAATCGGACTCAGCTGTGCAGTGACGCGTTTAATCGGACTCACCTGTGCAGTGACGCATTTAATCGGACTCAGCTATGTAGTGACGCGTTTAATCGGACTCAGCTGTGTAGTGACTTGTTTAATCGGACTCACCTGTGTAGTGACGTGTTTAATCAGACTCAGCTGTGTAGTGACGCGTTTAATCGGACTCACCTGTGTAGTGACGTGTTTAATCAGACTCAGCTATGTAGTGACGTGTTTAATCGGACTCAGCTGTGTAGTGACTTGTTTTTTAACCTTTGAAATTAGAGCAAAAACAAAAGTGTTGTGTTTAAAGTTTTGTTGTCACGGCTTGGAGTGTAAACACATCGAGTCACTAATGAGGTGGGGAAGACGGTCATGTGATCACAGGTGTGTGTGTGTGTGTGTGTGTGTGTGTGTGTGTGTGTGTGTGTGTGTGTGTGTGTGTTCTTGTACATGCTACATAATGAGGACCAAAAATTGTATTTTAGCAACAAAGTGAGGACATTTTGGTCGGTCCTCACTTTTTCATAGGCCTGTTTGAGGGTTAGGACTTAGTTTTAGGGCTGAGGTTAGAATCAGGTCTTGGTTAGGGTGAGGGTTAGGCATTTAGTTGAGATGGGTAAGGGGCTAGGAAATGCATTATGACAATGAGGGTCCTCACAAAGATAGAAGTACATGAATTTGTGTGTGTGTGTGTCTGTGTGTGTGTGTGTGTGTGTGTGTGTGTGTGTGTGTGTGTGTGTGTGTATGTGTGTGTGTGTATGTGTGTATGTGTGAGAGAGAGACAGTGTTAGCGTAGCTGACATTCCTGCTGTGGATCAGTGACGAGGACAGAGACACAGCATCCATCATGTGACGGCTTCACACTCCGTCTGCAGGTGACACAGACCTGAACCTGCTAACACTTGTGTCAGTCCTGTGATAGTCTGGCGACCTGTCCAGGTGAACCCCGCCTCTCACCCAGTGTCAGCTGGGATAGGCTCCACCCCCCCCCCCCGTCTGTTTATTTGCTTCATCTTAGCAGAGACATGTCATGAAATAATCACAGACAGAACTTTAAACAAATTTTTGTGCCACATCTGAAAGAATCAGTCTCGTACAAATCTGGGATTCTTTACGTAAACGTAGGAACAAAGACAAAAACATGTTGAAAAGTTCCCTCAGTATGAAGGTTATATTTGGGTTGTGGTGTGTAGATGTTGGTGAGGAGACTCTTCAGTTAATTAAAATCACTATTCTTATATCATAACCTCTCTGATTTAGATATTATACACCATAAAATCTGTGTGTGTGTGTGTGTGTGTGTGTGTGTGTGTGTGTGTGTGTGTGTGTAATCTCTGAAATGTTTCCGTCTCTGTTTACTGAGTCTGGATTACATCTTTTAATCTGTTTGTTTCTGAAACCAAATGAAACCTGTTTTTTCTTCTGCAGAATTAGTCCACGTCATGTGTTTTTACCACAGAAGAAGAAGAAGAAGAAGAAGAGCGCACGGTGAGGTTCTTGGTCACATGACTTTTATTATCATAAGATTCATGTTTCAGTGTTTCATGGGTCCCTTTCACGTTGTTGGAGAGACACGGACACACGTTATGGACGTCATGTCCCGCCCTTCGCACTGTGACTGTCCAAATGCCTCCCCTAACCCACAGGCCCCTCCCCTCCAACATGAGGATAATAAAGGGTTAATACCTGGCTATTTAAGGGGTTAATAAAGAGTTAATAAAGGGTTATTTAAAGGTTATTAAAAGGCTAATACAGGGTTACTAGAGGGCGATTGAAGAGTTAATAAAAGATTACTAAAGGCTTATAGAAGGCTAGCCCTTCATTAACCCTTTGTTAATCCCTTATTAAGCCTTGATTAGCCCTACATTAATCCATTTTATTATTTTATTAACCCTTTATTAATCCTTATTAGCTCCTCATTAACTCTTCATTAACCCTGTGTGTAGGTGATGAAGGTTCATGGCTGTGACTCCCACATTATCTGATGTGTCTCTGTGTGTCTCTCTGCAGTGCAGTGACTGTCTCTTGTCCTCAGGTCCAGACTCGTCTCGTCAGTCTGGTTCTCGTCTCTTTAAAGATAAACTTCATTCTTCGTCACTCAACCACAAACACTTCCTGTTCTGTCAAAACAGCAGAAGAAGAAACAGCTGCCGCTTCCTGCACACAGGAAACACTCACAGACCTCACACTGGTCCTGTGGACCGAGAGCTGATCCCGCACCTGACTCAATACCTTACAGACCTAGTCCTGGACCTGAACCTGGTCATGGTCCTGGTCCTGGTCCTGGTCTGTAACCTGGACCCGAACCTGTGGGCCAAGAGCTGATCCTGCACCTGATCCAACACTGTTCTGGACCTGATGATGGATCTGGTCCTGACCTCACAATGTCCTAAACCCGGACCTGATATTTGACCCAGTTACTGTCATTCAACTCTAAACAAGCACATTCAAACTGGACCTGAACCTGTTCTTGGACCTTTTTTTCTGTGCATTATCTGTACCCTGGACCTGGTCCTGGATCTGTACCCTGGACCTGGTCCTGGATCTGTACCCTGGACCTGGTCCTGGATCTGTAACCTGGACCTGGTCCTGGATCTGTCTTATAATGTTAATGAAAAGCGTGTCAGGTTGGTGAGTGTGCTGCTCGTCCGTCTGTCAACACTTTGTCCTCTTAATGAACCACAGCTGTCTACGAGAGTCTACCTGTCCAGGTGAAGACAGACACACAGACAGACAGACAGACAGACAGACCCTTGTCTCTGTTTATCTACAGTTGCTCCTGCTTTTGCCATTGATAATTTTCTTTCTGTTCTTTCTGCCATTGTTCTCCGTTTACATTTTGCCTCCGTTGCCCATGTTGCCTGCATTGTTCGTGTTACCCATGTTGCTCTCTGCTAGTTTATGTTAGCGTTGGCAGCGTTGCGGCTCGTCTCTTGTTCCACAGCAGCAGATTATTTTGCAGAGACATCAAAGACACCAGCATGTTGCTGCTGGCGGGCGGCCATGACGGTCATCATGCCTACGTGATGTTTGTACGAGTCCTGACAGCGAGATGATGAAGAGATGATGAGGAGATAAAGGAGGGGGACGGACAGATGGAGAGAACAGATAGACGACAGATTAAAAGGCAACAGGTACAACTGGTTTGGATCCAAATAAACAACCGCAGGTGACGTTTCTTAACAACTATTATGGGATGGCTTGTGGTTAAACGTGGTTCATCCTTCATGTTCCCCTCAGGATGAACTCTCATCAGCGTGGTGATCCTCTGACGTTTCATCTAGTGCCATCATCAGGTCAACATTTAACCTCCTCAGACCCTGTGTCCACGCTGGAGGACGATGTTCTGGGTTTGCTGCTCCTCAGACCTGTCGTCCTCGTTCAGGGACAACAGGTCTAATCCAGGTAAAAACAAGATGGCTGCCATCTCTGCCAAATCAGTCTGCAGCTGATCCCGACACAAAAGTGGACGAGGTCCAAAACCCGATCACACGTTGTGGTTGAGACATGTTTATCTATGATTAATAATGTTTGTAGTTTGATACGGCAACAAAATTGACCAACTTTATCAACAGGAACTAGATAAGACAACATTAATTAGAAAGTACTCGTTTGAGGGCGTGTATTGGGTCTTTCCGACAGTTGAAACATGTCTTTTCTGTAGCCAAGTCTCCCATGCCAGGTGCCGTGTTATGAACCGACACCACACGTGTCATACTGCTGCAAAAGGTTGGTTTTGGCGTCTGACATCAGCGATGAAAGTTTGGTGACTTTGGAATGAGAACGAGCTGCACGTTCACACAACAGGAGTTTGAGCACAAACAGTGAAGTGTTGTCGTCGTAGCTGCACATTCCACATTATAAACTTTACGGCTTCTCTCTTCTGTTTTAAGAGAATGTTTTAAAAATGTTGAGTAGAAACAAACAGATAAAAACACGACAGATAAATCTGGTGGGACAGAAAACAGAGGGCCGAACTCTCTGAATGACTCTCTGGCTGTTAAACTTCTTATCAACGTTTGAGTCATAAAAATATCCTGATTTTCCTGCGAGCTGCTGAACTTTTCCTCCAAACATGGTGGAGCTGAGAGATCAGAGAGCAGCGAGCTGATAGAGATCAGACCGGCACTGTCATGTCTCTTTAACAAGACAGGACGCTCGTATGAGTCGTCCTGCACTGATAAGTCTTCTCACGGCACGAAGAACGCCGTGCATCAACACACTCATGGAACGCACAAACACACACAGCATGACACACAAACACATACAACGTGACACACAAACACACACAACGTGACACACACACTCTGTAATTATGCTCTGTGTATTTTTGATAGTTTTTATCTTTCATCTTTGTTTCCAAAGTTTTGCTTTTATGCCTTTGAAGCTGATATGATTTTCATTTCTTTCTGCAGCAGCTGCTTGTTTATAGGGGCCCCCCACCCTCCTCCACCCTCCTCCACCCCCCCATCATCCATCTTCTGCCTCCTCTCCAGCTGCAGCTCTTTGTGTCGCTGCAAACGGAGAAATTTCTCAGTGAATTCATCTGAACTCGTGGGATTCACGTTTGACGTAAAGTTCAGCTTTGACACAACCAAACCTGACAACTGCCTCGACTGCTGATCTCAGATTATAAAGTTTTTTGTCTGAATATTAAAAAGTTTGAACCTAAAAAACTTAATTCAAAGGGATTTTTCTGTCGATCAAATTTAACCCTTTAAAAACAGACATCCTGAGGACAGCGGCAGGAGATCGCCGTTTCCATTTCCATTATCTAAAATAAGATTCAGTCTCTTCCCAGCAGACAGCGACAGCTCTGTCTTCTTCCTGTTGCCATGACATCATTACCCAACATTACATGTGATGGAAAGCCACGCAAAAACATGACAAGTCCATCCCGCCTGTTTTCATTCAAATGCCACCACTTTGTCAGTGATTTTGGCATCAGACACCGTCGCCAATAGCCACCACTTTGCCACTGCATCAGTTTGTGACATAGTCGGACAGAACTTCTGGTAGTGTTACGACAGACGGCACCTGTTGCAGCAGAATGACACACAAACGGACAGATACTGTAACATAACATCAAGACATGTATTCAAATCATATTCTCTACTACAAGGACTGCATTTCTACAGCTAAATCCATATATTTTTCTGGTTTAATCAGTTCAAATGAGGGTAATTCTAAGGCCCTTTTCTCCCTACTTACAAATATTACAAAACCGCCAGATTCACTCCCTCCCCACCTGTACTCCTCTGATTTCTGTAACACTTTGGTATCATTTTTTTCTTCGAAAATTGAACACATTCACCAACAGCTTATACCCACCTCCGTTTCAACTTCATCTGCCTCTGTTTCAATTGCCCCCACCCATACACTCTCAGTATTCACCTTGCCCTCAGTCAATGAAGTCTCCAAATTCATTCAAAAATCCAAATCTTCAACCTGCCAATTAGGCCCGCTTCCCACTATTCTTGTTAAAGCCACCCTCCCCTCTCTGTCTCCTCTTATCACAGACTTTACACACTCTTCCCTTACCACTGGTGTTGTTCCTTCCGCCCTTAAAACAGCTGCTGTGACCCCAATACTCAAGAAACCTGGTTCAGATCCCAATAACCTCAATAATTTTCGTCCAATTTCAAATCTTCCATTCATTTCCAAAATTCTTGAAAAAACAGTTGCTGCTCAACTCCATACCCATTTGTCCTGCAATAATTTATATGAACAATTCCAATCTGGTTTCCGTCCCCTCCATAGCACTGAAACAGCACTCCTTAAAGTCACTAATGACCTCCTCCTTGCTGCTGACTCCGGTTCACTATCCATTCTCCTTCTGCTTGATCTGACTGCGGCCTTTGACACAATTTCACATACCATCCTTCTGGACAGACTTTCCTCTCTTGGCATTACAAATACACCTCTAAACTGGTTTCATTCATATCTTTCAGGCCGCACTCAGTTCATTCAGTTAAAATCATTCACCTCCCATCCAGTCCCCGTCACCTCAGGTGTCCCCCAGGGCTCTGTTCTGGGGCCCCTGCTGTTCATTATTTACCTTCTCCCCCTCGGTCACATTTTCCGCAAACATCATATTCACTTTCATTGCTACGCGGATGACACCCAGCTCTACCTTTCAACCAAACCCAACTCCACACTCCCACCTCTGTCCCTCACCAACTGCCTCCTTGAAATAAAATCCTGGTTCACCTCAAACTTCCTTAAATTAAATTGCAGTAAAACAGAGCTTCTTTTAATAGGCACAAAATCTACATTAAACAAACTCCATAATTTCTCTATTCCCATCGATAATTCCTCCATCTTTCCCTCCCCTCAGGTCAAGAGTCTGGGTGTCATCCTCGACAGCACCCTCTCCTTCGCCTCCCATGTCAATAACATTACTCGGTCTGCCTACTTCCATCTTCGCAACATCAACCGGCTCCGTCCTTCTCTCACTCCTCACTCCACTGCTGTTCTTGTTCACAGTCCGGTCACCTCCCGTTTAGATTACTGTAATTCTCTTCTCTTTGGCCTTCCACATAAAACCCTCCATAAATTACAACTGGTCCAAAACTCAGCCGCCCGTATCATCACACGCACCCCTTCAATCCATCACATCACACCTATTTTACAACAGCTCCATTGGCTCCCCATCACATATCGCATCAACTACAAAATACTGCTTTTTACCTTCAAAGCTGTCCACAATCTCGCCCCTCCATATCTTTCTGACCTCCTCCACATTGCTACACCTGCCCGCACTCTCAGATCCTCTTCCTCCATCCATCTCACTGTCCCCCCTGCCCGTCTTGTTACCATGGGGAGCAGAGCATTCAGCCGCTCTGCTCCCCAGCTCTGGAACTCACTCCCACCTGACCTCCGTAACACAGACTCACTACCACATTTCAAATCCAAACTCAAAACTCAAATGTTTAAACTAGCTTACTCCCTCTGAGTAAGCTTACTCCCTCTGATCACAGCTGCATTGCCTAATTTAAATTGTATTATGTATTTTATCTTTATTATTTCTTTTAATATTGTGTCTGTTTTTATGATTGATGGTGTAAGGTGACCTTGAGTGTCAAGAAAGGCGCCTATAAATAAAATGCATTATTATTATTATTATTATTATTATTATTATTATTATTATTATTATTATTATTATTATAAGGAGCAGGGGAGTCCCTGTAGGGCGGGAGGTGGATGTGTCCAACAAACCCTGGACTTTCACCCAGGAGCCCACTGTTCACTTCCTGTATGAATGTAGAGCCAAACTATGATGTTGTTCTCTGAACCTAACCACGTGCTTCTCTCGACATCCTGGCGTTGGGATGTGACGACACGGGATGTTCATCCACTGCAACACCTGTTTACTCTGATTATAAATATGATTGTATCTCAAAAACTAAATAACGTACACAGTCAGAATAAGTCTTCATAACAATGACTCATCAAAATGTTTTGTGTTTTTATGATGAAAAAACATGTTCATTCTTTTAAATTATTTCTTTAATGACACAATATCATACTTGAATAAATCATTAGGGTTTATTGACTTCCAGAACCTTTTAGCTGAGGTCGTACAGATTTTAGGGATATGAGGTATTTCAAGATACTCCAGGAAGTGACATCACAATCAGCAAAAAAAAGGGGGGGGGGGGGGGTTAAATAGATAATCATGGTCTACATTTTGGAACTACAGATCCCATGGTGCTTTGGAGGGTGTAAACAGGAAGTATAATGTTGCCATGGAGTCAGTCAGTGTGTCTCACACCTCTGGACTCTCCACGTCATACTTTAAGTGCGTTGACACTGCACCGTACAGGAAGATGCAGTGAACTACTGTGGCGCTCAAATCGGTCCATTGAGCGTGGAGCGGCGGACACTTCTCACCTCAACGGTCGCCATCTTGTCATGTTTGACATGGCGGCTGGAGACGTTGAGGAGCCTGTTTGTTGGGTCTATAATGATTTGGTACTGCAGTGCTAACGTTAGCTTGCTAGCAAACGTTAGCACTCGCTAGCTGGACCATTCTATGGAAATAATGAGTCATAAAACACATGACAACAAACAATAATGTGATTTAACAATATAACATTGCTGTGTCTTCTGTCCTCAACACGACATCACATTACAGTCAATTAAATATTATTTCAAATTATTAAAATGACCTTTATGCTGATGAGGTTTTCGGCCTGTCCCTCGCTCTGATTGTTTTAATGTGTAAAACGTGGGCCAAAGGTTTAAACGTTCACACTGACATGTTGTTTTAAATCTGATCCTTTGGTAAAATATAAATTATTTTACATAAATATTTATCAGTTTATCGGTGTGCCCTGATCTCATGTCGACCCTCTTCCCCTAACCATAACACCTTTGCAAAATAATGGTACATTCCAGATTTGACATGGTTTACAGGAAGTTGCATCGCCTCTAAACTTGGATACTACCAGTTCAATGACAAGTACGTTTCTCTCATCTCTGATATTGTGTTTCTGATGTTTTATCTGTGGGGCACAAGCACACACCCTCAACCCTGTCACTGTTTAGACATGCGATCAATATGTGAAAGTAACGGCCTGTTGAGGGACACAGTGTTTGTTTTAACCAGAGTAACAGGAAGGACTCTGATCAGTGTTTAAAACATCTGTAAAGGTCATGGTGTGAGTGTCGTTCAGCTGACGCTGTGACACTGAGCCTCTGCTCTGTGACAGTCAGGATTCACTTTGTTATTGGTCACTATGGATGACACGCTGTTAAATCCTAAAGTCATTAAACTACATTATATTTTGGACTGTCCCTCCTCTGTCTGTCTCTACGTCTGTCTGTCTGTCTGTCTGTCTGTCTGTCTCTATGTCTCTATGTCTCTACGTCTGTCTGTCTGTCTGTCTGTCTGTCTGTCTGTCTCTACGTCTGTCTGTCTGTCTGTCTGTCTGTCTGTCTCTATGTCTCTATGTCTCTACGTCTGTCTGTCTGTCTGTCTGTCTCTACGTCTGTCTGTCTGTCTCTACGTCTGTCTCTACGTCTGTCTGTCTGTCTCTACGTCTGTCTGTCTGTCTGTCTGTCTGTCTCTACGTCTGTGTGTCTGTCTGTGTGTCTGTCTCTATGTCTCTACGTCTGTCTGTTTCTACGTCTGTCTGTCTGTTGTAAAAAAAGTTGAATCAATTATTTTGTTAGATTTGAAAACATCATAATTGTGTTCAAAATATCTCCTATCTCCTTCAACTATTTCATCGTCTCCTGTCTCTCCTTCATCTGCCTGTCTGTCTGTCCTCCTGTCCTCCTGTCTGTCTGTCTCTGTTGTAAATCACAACCATGTAGCATCAAATTGAAAACATCCATTAGTGCAGAGCCACATCAGAGCGAGGGGACGGATGGATGGATGGAGGAGCGGGGGGGGGGGGCAGATGTGTCGTTGTTTGGGAAAGTATCTGGTGTCAGCAGACGGGACGATTTATTTAGCAGGAGAAGAAGAAGAAGAGGGATGAAATGATTTGCGTGTGAAAAAGCAGCGATGTAGATCAGCAGAGAAGAAGAAGAAGATAAGAAGATAAGAAGACAGGATGAGGTGACTTGGTGAAAGGATAGAATTACACAGCTCAGGATTATCTGCTTTGGCTCACCTGGTCTACAGGTGAGAGACAGGTGAGGCGAGAGCTGCCAAACATCTTCAGGTCCAACATCACAGGTCTACAGAGACACATCAGCAGCCAATCAGACGAGAGTAAACACATGACAAGTCCTTCAGTCAAGGTCTCACCTGTCATTGTCTGGACACTCACCTGGTGGTCCTTCCTGTTGCTGGACACTCACCTGGTCATCCTTCCTGTCATTGGACACTCACCTGGTCGTCCTTCCTGTCATTGGACACTCACCTGGTGGTCCTTCCTGTCATTGGACACTCACCTGGTCGTCCTTCCTGTTGTTGGACACTCACCTGGTGGTTCACCTGTTGTTGGACACTCACCTGGTCGTCCTTCCTGTCGTTGGACACTCACCTGGTCGTCCACCTGTCCTTGGACACTCACCTGTTGGTTCACCTGTCGTTGGACACTCACCTGGTGGTCCTTCCTGTCACTGGACACTCACCTGGTGGTTCACCTGTTGTTGGACACTCACCTGGTGGTCCTTCCTGTCGTTGGACACTCACCTGGTGGTCCTTCCTGTCGTTGGACACTCACCTGGTGGTCCTTCCTGTCATTGGAAACTCACCTGGTGGTTCACCTGTCGTTGGACACTCACCTGGTGGTCCTTCCTGTCGTTGGACACTCACCTGGTGGTCCTTCCTGTCATTTGACACTCACCTGGTGGTCCTTCCTGTCATTTGACACTCACCTGGTGGTTCACCTGTTGCTGGACACTCACCTGGTGGTTCACCTGTTGCTGGACACTCACCTGGTGGTCCTTCCTGTCGTTGGACACTCACCTGGTGGTTCACCTGTCGTTTGACACTCACCTGGTGGTCCTTCCTGTCATTGGACACTCACCTGGTGGTCCTTCCTGTCGTTGGACACTCACCTGGTGGTTCACCTGTCATTTGACACTCACCTGGTGGTTCACCTGTTGCTGGACACTCACCTGGTCGTCCTTCCTGTCGTGGGACACTCACCTGGTGGTCCTTCCTGTCGTTGGACACTCACCTGGTGGTTCACCTGTCGTTGGACACTCACCTGGTGGTCCTTCCTGTCATTGGACACTCACCTGGTCGTCCTTCCTGTCCTTGGACACTCACCTGGTGGTTCACCTGTTGCTGGACACTCACCTGGTCATCCTTCCTGTCATTGGACACTCACCTGGTGGTCCTTCCTGTCGTTGGACACTCACCTGGTCGTCCTTCCTGTTGTTGGACACTCACCTAGTAATCCTTCCTGTCGTTGGACACTCACCTGGTGGTCCTTCCTGTCGTTGGACACTCACCTGGTGGTCCTTCCTGTCGGACACTCACCTGGTCGTCCACTTGTTGTTGGACACTCACCTGGTGGTCCTTCCTGTTGTTGGACACTCACCTGGTGGTCCTTCCTGTTGTTGGACACTCACCTGGTGGTCCCACCTGTTGTTGGACACTCACCTGGTCGTCCACCTGTCCTTGGACACTCACCTGGTCGTCCACCTGTCCTTGGACACTCACCTGGTCGTCCACCTGTCTGGATCAAACCATTTTGAAAGGACAGGACATCAGTGTGTGTTGTCCTTTGTTTACGTCCTGACTGAGGACATTTGAATAAAGTGTGTAGCGACCTTCTCTCTGTCGTTGGACACTCACCTGGTGGTCCACTTGTTGTCGGACACTCACCTGGTGGTCCTTCCTGTTGTTGGACACTCACCTGGTGGTCCTTCCTGTTGTTGGACACTCACCTGGTGGTCCCACCTGTTGTTGGACACTCACCTGGTCGTCCACCTGTCCTTGGACACTCACCTGGTCGTCCACCTGTCTGGATCAAACCATTTTGAAAGGACAGGACATCAGTGTGTGTTGTCCTTTGTTTACGTCCTGACTGAGGACATTTGAAAAAAGTGTGTAGCGATGGCGAGGTGAACGTCCTGCGGGAGGTGTGTGTGTGTGATTGGTTGTTGGAATCAGAGCGGCGTCTGGAGGTGTTAATGTAACCTGGAGGCGGAGCAGTGAGTGACTGTAATGGAAGGTACTGACAGAGGACTCCGTCTGACGGTTTAAAGGTTCACAGTGAGGACAGCACAGCCGCTCCTGTCCTGACGTGTCCTTGTCAAAACAACATTTATTACTCATCCAGACTGGAACCGTCCAAACAGCAGCTCTTTGATCCTCTGCTGCAGGGTTCTCATGCTGAGGCTCTGGACCCAGGAGGGGACGCCGGTCCACCTGTGGGCCGTCTTCACGCCGTGACAGCCAGAACGTGATTTGAATCTGAGTTTTACTCAAATGAAAAGAAGAGCAAACTGCAGTCAGCGGTGAGGTGGACTCTGTCGTGTTGACTCACAAACTGAACTGAGAATATAAAACATTTGACATGAAGTGAAAAAGAGCAGGTTGTGTGCTGCGACGCTGTGGGTCAGCTGTTGACCTCAAAGGGATGTTACACCAACTTTTAGTCCCAGCCTGTGCTTTATGAAGGAAAGAGAGACAAGAGTCTGTACAACAGCTGGTTTAATGTGAGACTTGAGTTCAGACAGAAACATTTTATCATCTCACAGATCTCTTCAGTCAACAACTGGTTCATTCAGTTAGTTTCTTCTTTCATTCACAAACAGTTCAGCGTGCTCACAAAATAACTGACGACTCAATAAATAACCCAAACACTCATGAAGATAACGTCCACAGTGACATTGAAAGGTCTTTGGTGACGGTCTAATATTTCATATTTGAATTCATCAGATCAGAAATCAGGAGGCTTTTGGTTCCTCTGGGGTCGTTTATGGTTTAAAGTGA
The DNA here is from genome assembly GCA_019142605.1 of Cephalopholis sonnerati. Lineage (NCBI taxonomy): Eukaryota > Metazoa > Chordata > Actinopteri > Perciformes > Serranidae > Cephalopholis > Cephalopholis sonnerati. The sequence continues at coordinate 38,138,055 of JAGQAX010000021.1, read as the reverse complement.
TGTCACAATGACTGAATCCTGAGTTTGAAGGTTCATATTTGACTCGGAAAACTTTACAGAACAAAGTCTCCTTGTGTTGAAGCTTTCAGCCACATCTGTGACAACCGGCCGCTCAGTTAGCGAGACAAGTTCAATTTGTTATCATGTGTGCCTCGTCCTGGGGACTCTAAAGGACGTGACACACCTCACTTCTGGAGACACTAAAGGACGTGACACACCTCACTTCTGGGGACACTAAAGGATGTGACACACCTCACTTCTGGGGACTGTAAAGGACGTGACACACCTCACTTCTGGGGACTGTAAAGGACGTGACACACCTCACTTCTGGGGACTGTAAAGGACGTGACACACCTCACTTCTGGGGACTCTTAAGGACGTGACACACCTCACTTCTGGGGACTGTAAAGGACGTGACACACCTCACTTCTGGGAACGGGAACAATCAAAGCCATGATTTGGTGGCTGCAGCTGTGTGTGCTGAGGAAGGCCATGAGATGTGGCTGAGAGCTCCAGGAGCACCAGCTCTGAGTCGAGTCTTGTGATGAGGCTTTTTGACCAGACACAATGCCGGTGTCTGACGCACATTTCACTCCAGTGCTTTCACTTCCTGTCCTTCCTTCCTGTTGGAGGGAAGCTGGAGAAGGACCTGCCTCTGGTAACATGACAGTGCTCCATGAACGTCTTCACAAAGGTTCTCATGGACCAAAGTTTTGGTTCAGTTGGTTGGTTGGTTCAGAGTTTCGTGCTGATAATCCACATCCTGTCCGCTCCTGATGTGTCCAGTGGCAGATGTCGTTCAGCGGGTCGTTCACTGGTGTTTGTGTCACGCAGTCTGTGGACAGGTGCAGTTTCTGTTTGGGCTGTAGCAGTAGTTTTCTCATAGTGACAGTTGTAGTACCAGTAATCGTCATGGCGCTACGTGTTGGGCGGGTGCAGTGGTGGTAACAGCAGACGTGGTAGCAGCGGTGGAGTAGTGCTGCCTTAGTAGTCGTCGTAGCGGTACGTGTTGGGGTAGGCGTAGCGGTAGTCATAGCCGTCAGTCCGCTCTGTTTTGGTCTGCAGAGTTTCGGGCTGAAACGACAGAGACTTGATGACTCCACCCGACTCCTCCGTCACCTTCACCTCGGTTGAGTAGGAGGAGGAGGAGGTGTCGTCCAGCAGAGAGGAGCAGCCGGGGAGGCCTGGAGGTTTTGGGGGAGCGCAGGGCTGGTAGGATGGGAGGCCGGCAGGAGGTTTAGGACACGACTGGTAGGAAGGGAGCGCCGCAGGAGGCTTCGGACAGGGCTGATAGGAGACCTGAGGAGGAACAGTACACGTGTTAATGTTACAGTACAGTAAAGTTTAAGCCCTGCCCATCTGTCAAACTGTCCTGTCTGTCAAACCACATAGTTACTTTATGAAGATATCAGAAGCAGATTTATCTTTAAAACCTGCAGATTAACGGTGCCCAGTTGCCGGGTTTAGTGGTTTCTTTAGGCTCCTCGCAGGTTTTGCCCCGCCTCCCTTCTGGGAACCCTAAAAGATGTGACGCACCTGACCCTGAACAAACTCAGTTAGATTTAAGATGTTTTCATGTCACTTGGAATGAAGTTCAAGACCAATTTTACAATCTCTAAAACAGCAGGAAACTAGAGACAGACACCCCGAAGTTACTGTTAATGTCAAATATTAAAATCCTGTCAGTTTGTAAACGGGTTTGGGGGGCGGGTCAGAGGTCGATACAACATTCCAGTCGTGAGAACTCACTTCCTGTTTGGACTTATAATGTCCTGCAGAACATGGATAGAAGAAACGATTCTCAAGGAACACAGTTTCTTATAATTAGTCTGTAGTCTGAGTGCTGTAACGGAGCGTCTGCGCATACGAGCAAGTTTAATTTAATGTTTTCTGTGATGTTTTAAGACGAATCTAATTGTTCTTATTCAAATGAGCGTCACATGTTCAGTGATAAATGTGGACCCTTTAAGTGTTAGCTCCCAGGGTAAGTTAGGGTCAAAGGATAAAAGTTAGCGTTCCAGAGAAATCTAATGTCTGTTTTGCTATCGAAGCTAATGTTAGCTAATAAGCTACAATGTAAGTGTTACAGAGAAATGTGCTAATGTGCTAAAAGTTAACATTATGGGGAAATCCAAAATTTGTTTGTTATTAAAGCTAACGTTCACTAATGCACTAAAAAGCTAGCATTACGGGGAAATCCAATATTAGTTTTGCTATGGAAGCTAACGTTAGCTAATGTGCTAAAAAGTTAGCGTTCCAGAGAAATCCAATCTTCCTCTTAATAGCTCCCCAGTTTCTGATGAGGTGGACATGATAACCCTTAATACACATAACGTTCTTCATCCCTACAACAGGAAATACTTTGTCCCTAACCTGATATGAAGTGTGCGCTGCACATGTGAGCATTTTTGATGATGGCCTCCGTCCAGTCCTTTGGTCTGATCACATTTAACCATAGTTGTCTTTGTTTTTGTTGACGGGCAGTGGCGGCTGGTTTTGAGCCATGACTCCTTCTATTCTGGCTCCCAATAACACAACAAGACCACATTTGAAGACTCCTATGTAGCCTACAGCCCTGTGTGGGAGAGGCAGCTTCACCTCCAGGTGATAAACTGATGTCATCGTGATGTCATCGTGATGATTTCAGGTCTGCAGTTGGACCGTCCTGATGAACTGTACCCACCTTGGTTGTGGTGGTGATGATGGTCTGCAGTGCTGCGGGGGACCCTGGGGTGTTGCTGGGGTAACGGCAGGGGTACTCCGCGCTGTAGTAATGGTGGTTGTCACTGTAGGGGGTGGAGCTCTTCAGCAGCTCCTTCCAGCCTGCAGAGGGCTTCGCCTGGGGGTCAAAGGAGGAGGAGGAGGAGGAGGAGAGGGGAGCCGATGATGACGTGGAGGAAGAGGAGGAACCCAGGACCGGAGCCACCCTGCACAGAAACCAAGATCTATATTAGACGTGTTTACGCTGTCAGATTCTGGATAAGACCTGCCCAGTCTGCCAGGATCACGTCCGTCAAGACCTTTTTGAATCTGTTCAGGTTTACACGCGGTGCGACGGTCCAGATCTCATTTAAACCCCTGTAGCTGATCTGGATTCAGCTATTTAAAGACGCAGGACGTGTGTTGGCGTGTGTGCGAGGCTGACCTGGGGTCACAGAGGTCAGACGTCATGGGATACGAAGGCGAGGTCAGGTATCCTTGGAATTCGTAGGAGGGCCGGCCCATGTAAAGCCTGGGATTGGCTGGTTTCTGCAGTGTGGGTGGGGCCTCTCCTAGTGCATTGTGGGGGTTGTAGTAGGGCTCTGGGCTCTGGAACGCTTGGTAATGCTGCGGGAAATTCGGCTCGATGAAGGAGATTCTGTCTGATGGATCGACGCAGGAGAGGAGGGCAGGGCCCAGAGCCTGGAACAGTTAACAGCAAATAAGCAGACAGTAAACAACACCAAGGTTATCGAACAGCTGTTGTGTGTTGTTGTCGTCCACCTGTGTTTCAATGAGCCGTCTTTTGGGCGTGAACGGCGGCGAGCTGACTCGTCGCTTCACTGAACTTCTTCGGGCTTCAGTCTCCGACTTGGACTCTGGTCTGGGATGATCATGGACCCCTTTAGCCTGAAGGACAACAACAACAACAGACCGTTTAGAATCTGGTTTTAATCAGTCAATACCTCCTCCAGTCTGTTCATGCTTTCAGGATCTGGTTCAGACCTGTTTACACCGACGCAATCTGGTTCAGACCTGTTTACACCGACGCAATCTGGTTCAGACCTGTTTACACCGACACAATCTGGTTCAGACCTGTTTACACCGACACAATCTGGTTCAGACCTTTCCAGACTTGCAGACATTGTCTAAATATGTTTGTGCTTTCAGGAATTATTTTAAAACTACTTAGATTTCTGAGATCTGGCTCAGACAGGTTTGGATGTCCAGGATCTAGTGTAAACCTGTTCAGACTGTCAGGTTGTTTAAGCTTCATGTAGACAAAAGCTGGTTCAAAACTGGTCTGATGTCCATGTACTGGTTATCGATCAGGATCTGGTATGAAGTGCTAGATATGCTACGTTATTTAGCCAGTTAGCATGTTAGCATAAAAGTGGTGACCTGGAAGAAAATGGCCTTTCCATCAACTCTCCAGAAGTTGGTGACTGGGTAACCACTGTGGCCGCGACATGGCAGCAGCTCCAGAGCGGCGTTACAGCTCGGACACAGCTTCTCTGAAACACAAAGAGTCCAGGTCAGGAGACTGGTGGACACATGTGGACACATGTGGACACATGTGTCCATGGGTGGAGGGTACCTGATCCGGTTCTGGGCTTGTACTTACTCTGCTGTTTCTGCCGGGCCTTGTCGCAGATGGCGGGCCGCAGCTGCAGGCGGGACCCGTCGGGCAGCGTGCAGCCTCGCGAACACACCACCACGCCCAAACAGGACTTCTTCAGGATCTGACAGTTGTGGTTGTTGGTGTTTCTCATCGCCCAGCCGGAGAGATGTCTCTGAGCGTTCTTATCTTCAGCTGAGAACAAAGCCACAGTTAGCTGAAACAGTTAGCCTTTAACGCCCACCCTTCCCATGGATGTATAAAGAGACCTGGATACAGCACTGGAGGCGGGGCCTAATTTGTTCCTGTGAAAGCTGCTCAGTGGTGCACGAAGACAAAAAGGTCCAACTGCTGTGTATGAAATTACCCAGACAATCAGCACTGCTTCCATACAGCAGGCGCACTACAGACTTTCTTCCACCAATCCAGCTACTTCCTGTTTAGCGCTCTGCTAACCTGAGTGGGGCTAAAATGATGTAATCGTGCAGCTCTTCTAGACTTTCCAAATGTCATTGCACTAAATGGATTGAGTCATTTTGAGGGGTGGGACGCTAAAAGTATGGATCCATCCAATGATCTACAAACGTCTCGTTCGCCATGTGAGTCTTAAGGAAAAAGTCTTTTTTGGCCCTGTGACGTCATGTGACGGTGTAATTACACTGTTTGGCCACAACGACAACTGGCCTCAGCACCTCCTGACTCCTCCTGACATCCCACACTGTCCGGCCTGACTGCAGCAGGAGCACATGAAAACTGACTGTTGCATCGTCCGTCCAGGTTTGTACTCACAGTTCTGCTGCAGTGTCACAGTGTCCTGATCTTTACACCGTCATTATGTCATAGAATTATGTCTCACACACCACGTGTTCAAATGTCAGTCATCAATAATCAATAACACCGATCACGAGTCTGAGACACGCTTCACGTCTCTCTGTTTCATCGTCAACTGTTTCTCACCGCTGTAGATGTACCGAACATAACCGTCTGTCCACTCCTGGAACGGGTCGAACTGCTTCGTGTCCTGCAGACAGACAGAGGGACAGACAGACAGAGGGACAGACGGACAGACAGAGGGACAGACAGACAGACAGAGGGACAGACAGACAGACAGAGGGACAGAGGGACAGACATGTCAGAGAGACATTTGATCTGATGAAGCATTAAAGAGTCAAAGTGACTAAAAGGGAAAAGCTGCTCTGATTCCAGCGGCTGTGTCTCAGCCAGGATGTCCATGACGCCCAGTAGGACCCAGATCTGGCAACCATCAACGGGCCAGAACACGTTTTGGTGCTGGCCGCTGTTTCGTCAGCCGGAAAAGGCCCACGCCTGTAACAGCTGACCCTGGGTCAGATCTGGTCAAAGTAAACAGGCCACAGCCGGCTCACATCTGGCACCACGGAGTCAGAACACGAGTCAGCCGACACTCTGCCGCACATGGGCCGAGTCCGACGGCCACCCGGGTCATGAACATGAACAAGAATTCTTCTTCGTTGGTATTTATAGCAGAAAACAGCAAACTGTTAAATGTTTGATTCATAACAGAGAAGCTGAGGTTTTATTTTTTTAACCAGAGATGTGAACGCTCACTGATGAGGAACTCGTGTCTCCAATCAGTTTACAGATACGTGTCAGAAAATCAATCGGAGATATTGATCAGTGACGGAGCTGACTCTGGATCAGCTGTTCCACCTGAGGAACTCTGTTTGTTTTGGTTTCACTGAAAACTAAAATATAAAAACCAGTTTTTACTGTTTGAGCAACAACAGAGAGAAGAGCCGAGTCAGCTGCCTCTCTCACACACACACACACACACACACACACACACACAACCTTCAGATAACCTTTAACAAACAGCCGGTAAACCTTCAGACCGACTCAGTATATTTCTGCCACACTCAGACAGGAAGTGATGAAACACATTAAATTGTTGATCAAATATTTGCTCATGAAGGAAATCAGCTCCGTGTTTGTTCACGTGTAAAAAAAAATAAAATAAATGTTTTCATCTGCTAAAAAAATATAAAAAATGACCACATGTTTAGAATCAGAAATATCGTTAATAATCTGATATTTGTTTAAACACAGGCTGTGACACCACGTTTATATCACGTCTACACGTGGACTGAGAAATAAAAAGGATTTATGATCTGAAAATAATACGTCAAGGAAAAAATAACAAAAGAAGGAAAAGGAGTGAAATTCTCTGCAAATGTGCGGGCCATAATTTATCTGGGGATTTTGAAGGTTTAATGACATTCAGAATAATTAATAAACATTTCATTGTGACATTCTTACACTAAATATTTTAATAATATTCTGTCAGTTTTCAGTTTAAATAAAAAGGTTTAGTTTCCTGAAGACTGAATTTAATGATGTGATATTTACTGTCCATGTTTCTGCACTGTCTCTAAATGTGTTGTTAAATTCAGTTTGTTTCAGATTTTAGAGGGCTGATATTGAGAGTGCACATTCACCGTATAAAACAAAGAAGGGGAAACACGAGTGAACAGTAACGTGGAAAAGTGTGAAAAGCTCTGCTGTTGATCGGAGTTTGTTTGGAGGCGTCATTTCCCAGGTAAATATCTTCAGATAAACTTGATTAACATGAAATGTGACTGGATTCATTGTGTCTGTCAATAATCAAACCTGAACGTGTTTCCACTGAACAAACTGGGACAGGAAGTCGAGGTCTTGAGTCCAGACTGCAGCTGACAGACGGTGGACTTCAGCCAACCAAACACATTCTGAGAATTTAAAAACTCAAATGAACGAGTGAGTGTATTCATTTAGATCTTTAATGTTTCATGAGCTTCTCTTCGCTGTTTAACCCTTTCATTTATCCAGTCGTTCTAACTTTACGTCTGTAAAAGAACAAAAACATTATTGAAGCGTGTGTGTGTGTGTCCTGATCAGAAACATGCTCTGATTATTGATCACCTGTGCACAGGTATCCTCGTTATGGTAATAAATCCACTTTCTCTAAAACACATTTCATGTTACTTTAGTTTTATGTGAAGTTATTTTCAGGAGACAGAGATCAGCAGAGCTCCGTCTGAGGAGAGGCGGCTCAGAGCTGCCAACCAAACCCTGCGCAGTTTTTAGACTATTTAAGAAAATGGCAACATGTCGCATTTTAATTGAACTGTTCCATTATATTACCTCAATGTTTTATTAATAAGGATTATTGTTATTCATATTAATTAATACAACATGCTGAATAAAGTCCAGATGAATTAGAGACCAAACCCTGAACAGTTTTCAGTCTATTTAAGAACATCACAAAACACTGCAGTTTATTTATTGAACCAGTTTTATTATCTGAGTGTTTAGAAAATCAAATCAATAAATGTCGCTGCTTACTTTTCTTTTCTTTATTTTACTGTTCCATTATATTATCGGGATGTTTTATCAGTAAAACATACTGTTATTCATATTAATAAATGTGACAGGCTGAATGTTTGAACGTCCAGATAAAAGATGGACCAAACTCTCTCCAACCAAACCCTGAACAGTTTTATGGCTATTTAAGAATTTAACAAAATACCACAGTTTATTAATTTCACTGAACTGTTCCATTATATCGTCTGAATGATTTAATAATAAAGATTACTGTTATTCATATTAATTAATAGAACATGCTGAATAAAGTCCAGATGAATTAGGGACCAAACTCTGGACAGTTTTATGGCTATTTAAGAATTTAACAAAATAGTGCAGTTTATTTATTGAACCAGTTATATTTTTGAGTGTTTAGAAAATCAATAAATGTCGCCATTTATTGATTTATTTTTACTGTTCCATTATATTATCTGAATGATTTAATAATAAAGACTATTGTTATTCATATTAATTAATAGAACATGCTGAATAAAGTCCAGATGAATTAGAGACCAAACTCTGGACAGTTTTCAGTCTATTTAAGAATTGAATAAAATAGTTTAGTTATTAAACAAGTTATGTTTTTGAGTGTTTAGAAAATCAATAAATGTCGCTGTTTATTGATTATTTTCAATTATATTACCTGAATGTTTTATTATTACATTACAAATAAATGTGACAGGCTGAATGTTTGAACGTCCAGATAAAAGATGGACCAAACTCTCTCCAACCAAACCCTGAACAGTTTTATGGCTATTTAAGAATTTAACAAAATACCACAGTTTATTAATTTCACTGAACTGTTCCATTATATCGTCTGAATGATTTAATAATAAAGATTACTGTTATTCCTATTAATTAATAGAACATGCTGAATAAAGTCCAGATGAATTAGGGACCAAACTCTGGACCGTGTTCAGTCTATTTACGGCACATTAATAAACTGCGTCATGTTGTGAAAATATTTTAGATTTTAAACCTTTAATTTTTTGCCTAAAAACATTTGAAGCTAAAATAAAAATAAAACGATCCCCTGATGTTGTTTTAATGATCACTTCCTGTTGGAGGCAAGGTGCCGATCACCTGACCGCCTGTATCGATCAGTTATCGATCACCGTGTTACCTGCGGCAGTTTGGGGTCGTTGATGTCCCACGTGAACTTCATCCCGACCGAGCACACACAGTCGGCCTCCTCGCGCTCCTCAGCCCGGGACATGCTCGTGCTCCCTCTGATCCGGGTCCTCCGGGTCCAGATCAATAAATCGCGTCCGTGAGCAGCGCAGAACTGCAGGAGTCAACCGGAAGCTGCTCGCTGTGCAGGACTGTAGTTTTTATTGATTATAGATTGAAACGTCGGGTCCGCGCGGCTCCTCCCGAGGGCGCGTGCAGCTCCGGTGAGTCTCAGGTACAAAGTGAGTGAACAGGTGAGACAGGCGCGAGCTCCCACAGAGGGTGTGTGTGTGTGTGTGTGTGTGTGTGTGGTTAAAGGAGGAAGTGCCTGTTGGAGTCAATGTGGTTATATTTACTGATTATTGATCACTGATGTTAAAACAACAACACAACTTCCTGTTTATGTTTACTGATCAGATATTAATAAACAACATCAATATAAATGATCAGTTTAGGTTTAGTGTGTGTGTGCGTGTGTGTGTTCAGGTGAGTTTCTTCATGTTTTAGTGTTTCAGGTTTTAAAGATGCTGATTCAGAGAAACACACACACACACACCTGTTCACCTGTGTGTGTGTGTGTGTGTGTGTGTGTGTGTGTGTGTGTGTGTGTGTGTGTGTGTGTGTGTGTGTTATGTAAACACTTCAGTGTTTCTCCTAAAACAAACAAACTCATTTGTCATCAATTAAAGGACGAGAGGTCGTCAGCATCTGTCCTCCTGTCTGTCTGTCTGTCAGTCTGTCTGTCTGTCTGTCTGTCTGTCTGTCTGTCTGTCTGTCTGTCTGTCTGTCTGTCTGTCTGACAGACTGACAGACAGACAGACAGGAGGACAGATGCTGACGACCTCTCGTCAGCATCTGTCCTCCTGTCTGTCTGTCTGTCTGTCTGTCTGTCTGTCTGTCTGACAGACTGACAGACAGACAGACAGGAGGACAGATGCTGACGAGAGGTCGTCAGCATCTGTCCTCCTGTCTGTCTGTCTGTCAGTCTGTCAGTCTGTGTGTCTGTCTGTCTGTGTTTCTGTCTGTCTGTGTTTCTGTCTGTCTGTCTGTCTGTCTGTCTGTGGACCCTCAGTGTCGCAGCTGTCAACCGTTGCAGCTCTGTGTCTGTAAACAGGACAGCTGCAGTTTTTATGGATTAAAAAACCTTTAACATTTATATTTTCAGCTGATTTTACTTTATTATTATTATTGTGTGTGTGTGTGTGTGTGTGTGTTGGCTAAATGTAACCGTGTGTGTGTGT
>JAGQAX010000021.1:38098457-38127848 GCA_019142605.1 Cephalopholis sonnerati | reverse complement strand
GAAATGGAGTCCTGTTGGGTGTTAATCACGTGCTCCTGTTACTTAAATATTCAGCCAATCAGGACCCAGCTGCAGGCTGATCCGGCCAATGAAAACACCTCAAAACAGGAAGTGATGATATTTGGTGGAGGACGATACTTTGAGTAAAAGTGAAAATACTACAAGTGTGTACTGTGTGGAATGCATGTGTCCATCTTGTGTACTTTAATGTCCTCAACACACTGAAGGTGTAATAAATACACACAGGTCCAAAGCCCCCACTAACTGTCTGTCTGTCTGTCTGTCTCTCAGCTCCTGGGTCAGGCGTCTCTTCCAGGTTTGTTTCTGCAATCTGTATCTTTGACCTTCAGTTTGTTTCTGTCTCATGTTGGACTCACCTGTCTGTCCCCACCTGTCTGTCCCCACCTGTCTGTCTCCACCTGTCTGTTCCCACCTGTCTGTCTCTACATTTCTGCCACTACATTTCTGTCCCCACCTGTCTGTCCCCACCTGTCTGTCTCCACCTGTCTGTCCCCACCTGTCTGTTCCCACCTGTCTGTCTCCACCTGTCTGTCCCCACCTGTCTGTCTCCACCTGTCTCCCCCTACCTGTCTGTTCCCACCTGTCTGTCTCTACATTTCTGCCACTACATTTCTGTCCCCACCTGTCTCCCCCTACCTGTCTGTCCCCACCTGTCTTCCCCCACCCCTGTGTCTCTACCTGTCTGTCTCTCAGTCAGTCAGCTCTCTGTGGTTCTCCTCCAGTTGGCTCGATTCACTTTAGAACCAGAGATTTACTTTCCACTGAGACTCGAGGTAACCATGGAAACCATTTCCAAATTCATTCATACTGGTCTGCACTGGTCTGCACTGGTCTGTCTTGGTCTGTACTGGTCTGCACTGGTCTACACTGGTCTGCACTGGTCTGTACTGGTCTGCACTGGTCTACACTGGTCTGCACTGGTCTGCACTGGTCTGTCTCGGTCTGTGCTGGTCTACACTGGTCTACACTGGTCTGTCCTGGTCTGCACTGGTCTGACTCGGTCTGTGCTGGTCTACACTGGTCTGCACTGGTCTGTCCTGGTCTGTACTGGTCTGTCTCGGTCTGTGCTGGTCTGCACTGGTCTACACTGGTCTGCACTGGTCTGTCTCGGTCTGTACTGGTCTACACTGGTCTGCACTGGTCTGTCCTGGTCTGCACTGGTCTGTCTCGGTCTGTGCTGGTCTGCACTGGTCTGTCTCGGTCTGTGCTGGTCTACACTGGTCTGCACTGGTCTGTCCTGGTCTGTACTGGTCTGTCTCGGTCTGTGCTGGTCTGCACTGGTCTACACTGGTCTGCACTGGTCTGTCTCGGTCTGTACTGGTCTACACTGGTCTGCACTGGTCTGTCCTGGTCTGCACTGGTCTGTCTCGGTCTGTGCTGGTCTGCACTGGTCTGCACTGGTCTGTCTCAGTCTGCACTGGTCTGCACTGGTCTGTCTCGGTCTGTGCTGGTCTGCACTGGTCTACACTGGTCTGCACTGGTCTGTCTCGGTCTGTGCTGGTCTGCACTGGTCTACACTGGTCTGCACTGGTCTGTCTCGGTCTGTACTGGTCTACACTGGTCTGCACTGGTCTGTCCTGGTCTGCACTGGTCTGTACTGGTCTGTCTCGGTCTGTACTGCTCTGCACTGGTCTGCACTGGCCTGGCCTGGTCTACACTGGTCTACACACGTCTGTACTGGTCTGTACTGGTCTGTGTTGGTCTCTGAGTTGAAATGATTTGATCTGGTTTCAGGCCATCAGAACTTTTAACAGCATCTTGGAGTCTTTGAGCCGCGACCAGAGGAAACTGATCCAGACCGCCCAGGCCCCGTCCCCCATACTGTAATACACACTAATGCACACCACTGTATTACACACTGCTGTAATACAAACTGTAATACACACTGTAATACACACTGTAATACGCATTGTAATACACACTGTAATACACACTGTAATGCGCACTGTAATACACACTGTGATATGCACTAGTGTAATACACACTGTAATATGCACTGTAATACACACTGTAATATGCACTGTAATACACACTGTGATATGCACTAGTGTAATACACACTGTAATATGCACTGTAATACACACTGTAATATGCACTGTAATACACACTGTAATATGCACTGTAATACACACTGTGATATGCACTAGTGTAATACACACTGTAATACACACTGTGATACACACTGTAATACGCACTGTAATATGCACTAGTTTAATACACACTGTAATACACACTGTAATATGCACTAGTGTAATACACACTGTAATATGCACTGTAATACACACTGTAATATGCACTAGTGTAATACACACTGTAATACACACTGTAATACACACTGTAATATGCACTAGTGTAATACACACTGTAATATGCACTGTAACACACACTGTAATATGCACTAGTGTAATACACACTGTAATACACACTGTAATACACACTGTGATACACACTGTAATATGCACTAGTGTAATACACACTGTAATATGCACTGTAACACACACTGTAATATGCACTAGTGTAATACACACTGTAATACACACTGTAATATGCACTAGTGTAATACACACTGTGATATGCACTAGTGTAATACACACTGTAATACACACTGATACACACTGTGATATGCACTGTGATATGCACTAGTGTAATACACACTGTAATACACACTGTGATATGCACTGTGATATGCACTAGTGTAATACACACTGTAATACACACTGTAATACACACTGTGATACACACTGTAATATGCACTAGTGTAATACACACTGTAATACACACTGTGATACACACTGTAATACACACTGTGATACACACTGTAATATGCACTAGTGTAATACACACTGTAATACACACTGTGATACACACTGTAATGCGCACTGTGATACACACTGTGATATGCACTAGTGTAATACACACTGTAATATACACTGTGATACACACTGTGATATGCACTAGTGTAATACACACTGTAATACACACTGTGATACACACTGTAATATGCACTAGTGTAATACACACTGTGATACACACTGTGATACACACTGTAATATGCACTAGTGTAATACACACTGTGATACACACTGTAATACACACTGTAATACACACTGTAATACACACTGTGATACACACTGTGATATGCACTAGTGTAATACACACTGTAATACACACTGTGATACACACTGTAATATGCACTAGTGTAATACACACTGTGATACACACTGTGATATGCACTAGTGTAATACACACTGTAATACACACTGTAATACACACTGTGATACACACTGTAATATGCACTAGTGTAATACACACTGTAATACACACTGTGATACACACTGTAATATGCACTAGTGTAATACACACTGTGATACACACTGTGATACACACTGTAATATGCACTAGTGTAATACACACTGTGATACACACTGTGATACACACTGTGATATGCACTAGTGTAATACACACTGTAATACACACTGTAATATGCACTAGTGTAATACACACTGTAATATGCACTAGTGTAATACACACTGTAATACACACTGTGATACACACTGTAATATGCACTAGTGTAATACACACTGTAATATGCACTAGTGTAATGCACACTGTAATATGCACTAGTGTAATACACACTGTAATACACACTGTAATATGCACTAGTGTAATACACACTGTGATACACACTGTGATACACACTGTAATATGCACTAGTGTAATACACACTGTGATACACACTGTGATACACACTGTAATATGCACTAGTGTAATACACACTGTGATACACACTGTGATATGCACTAGTGTAATACACACTGTAATACACACTGTAATACACACTGTGATACACACTGTGATACACACTGTAATATGCACTAGTGTAATACACACTGTGATACACACTGTAATATGCACTAGTGTAATACACACTGTAATATGCACTAGTGTAATACACACTGTAATACACACTGTGATATGCACTGTAATACACATTGTAATAGTCCCCACCTGTCTCTGCCCGTCTGTCTCTCCCTGTCTGTCCCCACCTGTCTGTCTGTACCTGTCTGTCCCCACTTGTCTGTCTCTTCCTGTCTGTCCCCACCTGTCTGTCTGTACCTGTCTGTCCCCACTTGTCTGTCTCTTCCTGTCTGTCCCCACCTGTCTGTCTCTCCCCACCTGTCTCTCCCTGTCTATCTAAACCTGTCTGTCTGACAGATGTCAGGTGGCAGCAGCAGTCCTCACAGTTGGAGGTGAGTTATAATGAAACATTTGAAACACTTCCTGTTCTGCAGCTCCCAGTTTTCACATTACCCATAATGCGGGGCCTCTTTAGTAGCCTGTTCCAATGTGTTTTCACCAAGTCTTGCCTAGCGTCTATAGGAGGCGACTTGGAAGGACTCATCCTACGAAGGACACATCCTTGACCTTGAGAGCTACAGTGTGTCCTTAGTAGACTTTGAAGGGTCCTTGGGAAGTGTCCTTTGGCAGAGCGTCCTTGAACTGGATGAAACCGCAGCGTGTTTAAAGACACCGCCATCTCCGTTAACAGGAACCTCCATTTGTGTTTGGTCGTGGCTGAACGCAGCCCCGCCCACTGAGGTCGTCCTCCAGGTGACTGAAGCTCTGTTTTCATTGGTCCTGTTCCAGACTACGAGCTGCAGGTCAGCCTATCAGAGGCTCTGTGTCGACTGACTCCCAGGAAGGAACGGCAGCAGAGAGCCAATCAGTGGTTCTCCAGCCGTGACATCAGCAGCGCCTTCTGTGACATCAGAGACGGAGACTTTGAGGTGGTGAGTGACTGTCTGTCCCTCTCTCTGACCTGTCTCTACCTGTCTGTCTCTCTCTAACCTGTCTCTACCTGTCTGTCTCTCTCTAACCTGTCTCTCTCTCTCTGTCCCTCTCTAACCTGTCTCTACCTGTCTGTCCCTCTCTGACCTGTCTCTCTCTCTCTCTCTCTCTGTCCCTCTCTAACCCGTCTCTCTCCCTCTGTCTGTCTCTAACCTGTCTCTACCTGTCTGTCCCTCTCTGACCCGTCTCTCTCTCTCTCTCTGTCCCTCTCTAACCTGTCTCTTCCTGCCTGTCTTTCCCTGAACCCATCTCTTCCTGTCTGTCCCCCTCTAACCCGTCTCTCTCCCTCTGTCTGTCTCTAACCTGTCTCTACCTGTCTGTCCCTCTCTGACCCGTCTCTCTCTCTCTCCTCAGGACTGTCGCCGTTTCCTGAACTTTGTCAATGGTTACCATGGCGACCAGAGGAGGTGAATAATGGCACATGATTTATAGGGAAGTGAAGGCTGTTGGTAGTGATGACTTTTCCCTGCGCTCTGTCTGTCAGGGTTTACACCTTCCCGTGTCTCCGAGCGTTTCTGGGCTCCACTGAGGTAAAACTCTTTAACCTTTGACACTCTGGAAAAACAGGCTCTGCAGGTTCACTTCCTGTTTCCTCCCTCTGCAGCTGTTTCGACCGAAGGACGACAAACTGGACCAGTTCTGGATCGATTTTAACGTCAGCTCAGGATGTGTCAGCTTCTTCATCGACGAGCCTCAGGTACCTAATCTGCTCCGTAACCTGGTGCTAATGCTACTATTAGCATGTTAGCTTGAGGTGTGGGGTTAATTGATATAAGATTATTGATCACAGATTATCAGATACAGATTATAAAACACAGATTACAGATTATAAAATACAGATTACAGATTATAAAATACAGATTATCAGACACAGATTATAAAACATAGATTACAGATTATCAGACAAAGATTATAAAACATAGATTACAGATTATCAGACAGATTATAAAACATAGATTACAGACTATCAGACACAGATCATAAAACATAGATTACAGATTATCAGACAAAGATTATAAAACATAGATTACAGACTATCAGACACAGATTATAAAACATAGATTACAGATTATCAGACAGATTATAAAACATAGATTACAGATTATCAGACACAGATCATAAAACATAGATTAGAGATTATCAAATAGATTATAAAACATAGATTACAGATTATCAGACACAGATTATAAAACATAGATTACAGATTATCAGACAGATTATAAAACATAGATTACAGATTATCAGACACAGATCATAAAACATAGATTAGAGATTATCAAATAGATTATAAAACATAGATTACAGATTATCAGACACAGATTATAAAACACAGATTACAGATTATCATTACAACTCAGTGAGGATGACCTGAGAGGGATGAGAAGCTTCAGATTAAAGTGGGTTCACTTCCTGAATGAGAAACACAAAGTGAGTTCGGCTCTCAGCAGATTTCCTGGGCTTCATCATCGTCCTGTGAGTCACACATGTTAAAGTGTCTTTGTGTCTCCGGTGACGCGTCATGTGTTTCAGGCCTTCCTGTGGGGGTCGATCCACCTGCTGAGGGGGGACGTGGAGCGTTACAGTCTCCAGCTGAACCTACATGGTCAGTAACGTTTCCAGTTCACCCTCATCAACAGGTCTCTGCTGACTGATCCTAATGCTTTGATTAACACGACTGTGTGTGTGTGTGTGTGTGTGTGTGTGTGTGTGTGTGTGTGTGTGTGTGTTTTCCCATGATGCACTGGGGCAGAGACGGTACTCAGCATCTGGCTGAACAATCCCATCATGCACCACAACAGCAGAGGTCAGACAGTGGAGCTGAAGTTCAACTCTGAACACCACAGAGAGCTGGAGGAGGCTGCTGGGAGAGTCTTCATGGTACCTGTCTGTCCATCTGTCCATCCGGCCGTCTGTCCCTCTGTCCGTCTGACAGCTGTCTCTGTGTCCTCTCACTGTCTGAACAGAAAGTAAAGAGTTCCTGCGGTCCTACAGACTCAGGTGGTACGCTCCAGGTGTCCCCCTCTGCACAAAGACACAATGGTAGATCCTACAGCAGGAAGAAACCACAGAGCAAGAGTCAGCTGAAGAGTGAGACTGTCCTCCTGTCGCTGACACTTCGTTAACTTCCTGCGTTCTTAGTACTCTAAACATCTCTAACTCTCAATGACAAACATCTCTAACTCTCAATGACAAACATCTCTAACTATCAATGACAAACATCTCTAACTATCAATGACAAACATCTTTAACTCTCAATGACAAACATCTCTAACTATCAGTGACAAACATCTCTAACTATCAGTGACAAACATCTCTAACTCTCAATGACAAACATCTCTAACTCTCAATGACAAACATCTTTAACTATCAATGACAAACATCTTTAACTCTCAATGACAAACATCTCTAACTATCAGTGACAAACATCTCTAACTATCAGTGACAAACATCTCTAACTCTCAATGACAAACATCTCTAACTCTCAATGACAAACATCTTTAACTATCAATGACAAACATCTCTAACTATCAGTGACAAACATCTCTAACTCTCAATGACAAACATCTCTAACTATCAATGACAAACATCTCTAACTCTCAATGACAAACATCTTTAACTATCAATGACAAACATCTTTAACTCTCAATGACAAACATCTCTAACTATCAGTGACAAACATCTCTAACTATCAGTGACAAACATCTCTAACTCTCAATGACAAACATCTCTAACTCTCAATGACAAACATCTTTAACTATCAATGACAAACATCTCTAACTATCAGTGACAAACATCTCTAACTCTCAATGACAAACATCTCTAACTATCAATGACAAACATCTCTAACTCTCAATGACAAACATCTCTAACTCTCAATGACAAACATCTTTAACTATCAGTGACAAACATCTCTAACTCTCAATGACAAACATCTCTATCAGTGACAAACATCTCTAACTATCAATGACAAACATCTTTAACTCTCAGTGACAAACATCTCTAACTCTCAATGACAAACATCTCTATCAGTGACAAACATCTCTAACTATCAATGACAAACATCTTTAACTCTCAATGACAAACATCTCTAACTATCAATGACAAACATCTTTAACTCTCAATGACAAACATCTCTAACTATCAATGACAAACATCTCTAACTATCAGTGACAAACATCTTTAACTATCAATGACAAACATCTCTAACTATCAGTGACAAACATCTCTAACTATCAATGACAAACATCTCTAACTATCAGTGACAAACATCTCTAACTCTCAATGACAAACATCTCTAACTCTCAATGACAAACATCTTTAACTCTCAATGACAAACATCTCTAACTATCAATGACAAACATCTTTAACTCTCAATGACAAACATCTCTAACTATCAATGACAAACATCTCTAACTATCAATGACAAACATCTCTAACTCTCAATGACAAACATCTTTAACTATCAGTGACAAACATCTTTAAAATTCAATGACAAACATCTCTAACTATCAATGACAAACATCTTCAACTATCAATGACAAACATCTTTAACTCTCAATGACAAACATCTCTAACTATCAATGACAAACATCTTTAACTCTCAATGACAAACATCTCTAACTATCAATGACAAACATCTCTAACTATCAATGACAAACATCTCTAACTCTCAATGACAAACATCTTTAACTATCAGTGACAAACATCTTTAAAATTCAATGACAAACATCTCTAACTATCAATGACAAACATCTTCAACTATCAATGACAAACATCTTTAACTCTCAATGACAAACATCTCTAACTATCAATGACAAACATCTTTAACTCTCAATGACAAACATCTTTAACTATCAATGACAAACATCTTTAACTATCAATGACAAACATCTCTAACTATCAGAGACAAACATCTCTAACTATCAGTGACAAACATCTTTAACTATCAATGACAAACATCTCTAACTCTCAATGACAAACATCTTTAACTATCAGTGACAAACATCTTTAAAATTCAATGACAAACATCTCTAACTATCAATGACAAACATCTTCAACTATCAATGACAAACATCTTTAACTCTCAATGACAAACATCTCTAACTATCAATGACAAACATCTTTAACTCTCAATGACAAACATCTCTAACTATCAATGACAAACATCTTTAACTCTCAATGACAAACATCTTTAACTATCAATGACAAACATCTTTAACTATCAGTGACAAACATCTTTAACTATCAATGACAAACATCTCTAACTATCAATGACAAACATCTTTAACTATCAATGACAAACATCTCTAACTATCAGAGACAAACATCTCTAACTATCAATGACAAACATCTTTAACTATCAATGACAAACATCTCTAACTATCAGAGACAAACATCTCTAACTATCAGTGACAAACATCTTTAACTATCAATGACAAACATCTTTAAAATTCAATGACAAACATCTCTAACTCTCAATGACAAACATCTCTAACTATCAGTGACAAACATCTTTAACTATCAGTGACAAACATCTTTAACTATCAATGACAAACATCTTTAACTATCAATGACAAACATCTCTAACTATCAGAGACAAACATCTCTAACTATCAATGACAAACATCTTTAAAATTCAATGACAAACATCTCTAACTATCAATGACAAACATCTCTATCAGTGACAAACATCTTTAACTATCAGTGACAAACATCTCTAACTATCAATGACAAACATCTCTAACTCTCAATGACAAACATCTTTAACTATCAGTGACAAACATCTTTAACTATCAGTGACAAACATCTTTAACTCCCATAGTAAAATAATGGAACGAATAATATATGATCAAATTCAAAGTTATTTTTGTAAAAATGGGCTGAATTCAGTGTATCAACACGCATACAAAAAAGGACACTCCACAGCCACAGCACTCGCTCAGATGACAGACGAATGGTTGAAGGAAATTGATGATAAAAAAATTGTTGGTTCTGTACTACTTGATTTGAGCGCAGCATTTGACATTCTTGATCACCGTGTGCTATTGAATAAGCTGCGCTGTTATGGTTTTGAACGATCTGCTGTAGCATGGGTTGAAAGTTATCTGACTGAGAGGAAATGTACAGTATACTTTAATGGTAGTTATTCTGAGCAGAGAGCTGTGAGCTGTGGGGTGCCACAAGGAAGTTCTTTGGGGCCGCTTTTGTTTTCTATATTTATCAATGATTTTCCTTTGATCTTGGATCATGCCACTGTTGCGGGGTATGCAGATGATTTGACAATCTACACATCAACCTATACAACTGATGAATTGACTAAAATATTAAATAAGGAATTAGAGTTAACAGAAAAATGGATGCTATGTAATAAACTGGTTCTAAATAGGGGCAAAACAAAATGTATAGTTCTAGTTTCTAAACATTCATTAAGAGAAGCACCTAAGCTTCACATATCCTTGGGTGACACAGAGATAGAACAGGTAACAGAGGTAAGACTATTAGGAATTATTGTAGACAGTCAAATGTCCTGGAACAACCAGGTCGATCAAATAGTTAAAAAAATGGGTAGGGGTATGGCTGTGATTAAACGCTGCAGAAAATTAATGTCTAATCGTTTACTGAAGCAAGTGGTGCAGGCACTGGTGCTGTCACACTTAGACTATTGTTCTGTAATTTGGTCCAGTACAACAGAAAGTAATTTGCATAGGTTGCAGGTTGCCCAAAATGAAGCAGCCCGTTTAGTCCTTCAATGCCCATACCAAACAAATGTAAGATTAATGAATGATCGTTTAGCTTGGTTGAGTGTTAGATGCAGGGTGCAATATTCACTAATATGTCTTGTCAAAAACATCATAACAGCAGATACTCATCATCATTTCACTCGACAGTCGTCGGAAGGTCGGTTTGTGTTGCCCCGATGCAGAACTAACTTTAAACAGAAAACAATGCATTACAGAGCAATACTGGCATGGAATGATTTACCTTTTTTTCTGGTCTCAGAGAGTAATGTTATGAGTTTTAAGAAAAAGCTTAAATTGTTTTTATTTACTCAACAAGTATGATGATTATTCTACCGCTTGTATGATGTGTTATACACATCTGGTCGGAGATGTAAAATTGAGCTACTTGCTTTCCTTTACTATTATGATAACTTAGAAAATGCATTGTCAAGTGATCCTTAAAGTGATTTTGAAATTAATTGTCAACATGTAGAGCAACACAGTATTATCTGTTTAAGTTTTGAGCTGGTGTCTGTGTCATGTGTATTTGTGAGTATGAATGTGAAATAATGTAAATGTATTTAATGTTTGCTGCTTTTTCAGTTGATGAAATGGATGAGACCCCAGGAAGAGTAGCTGCTGTTAATTTCAGCAGCTAATGGGGATCTAATAAATAAATAAATAAAACTA
The DNA here is from genome assembly GCA_019142605.1 of Cephalopholis sonnerati. NCBI lineage: Eukaryota > Metazoa > Chordata > Actinopteri > Perciformes > Serranidae > Cephalopholis > Cephalopholis sonnerati. The sequence goes on along the minus strand of JAGQAX010000021.1, from coordinate 38,116,569 downwards.
TCAGTGACAAACATCTCTAACTATCAGTGACAAACATCTCTAACTATCAGTGACAAACATCTTTAACTCTCAATGACAAACATCTCTAACTATCAATGACAAACATCTTTAACTATCAATGACAAACATCTCTAACTATCAGTGACAAACATCTTTAACTCTCAATGACAAACATCTCTAACTATCAATGACAAACATCTTTAACTATCAGTGACAAACATCTTTAACTATCAATGACAAACATCTCTATCAATGACAAACATCTCTAACTATCAATGACAAACATCTTTAACTATCAGTGACAAACATCTTTAACTATCAATGACAAACATCTCTAACTATCAGTGACAAACATCTCTAACTCTCAATGACAAACATCTCTAACTATCAATGACAAACATCTCTAACTATCAATGACAAACATCTTTAACTATCAGTGACAAACATCTTTAACTATCAATGACAAACATCTTTAACTATCAGTGACAAACATCTTTAACTATCAATGACAAACATCTCTAACTATCAGTGACAAACATCTCTAACTATCAATGACAAACATCTTTAACTATCAGTGACAAACATCTTTAACTATCAATGACAAACATCTCTAACTATCAATGACAAACATCTTTAACTATCAGTGACAAACATCTTTAACTATCAATGACAAACATCTCTAACTATCAATGACAAACATCTTTAACTATCAGTGACAAACATCTTTAACTATCAATGACAAACATCTTTAACTATCAATGACAAACATCTTTAACTATCAGTGACAAACATCATTAACTATCAATGACAAACATCTCTAACTATCAATGACAAACATCTCTAACTATCAATGACAAACATCTTTAACTATCAGTGACAAACATCATTAACTATCAATGACAAACATCTCTAACTATCAGTGACAAACATCTCTAACTATCAATGACAAACATCTTTAACTATCAGTGACAAACATCATTAACTATCAATGACAAACATCTCTAACTATCAATGACAAACATCTCTAACTATCAGTGACAAACATCTTTAACTATCAGTGACAAACATCTCTAACTATCAATGACAAACATCTCTATCAATGACAAACATCTCTAACTATCAATGACAAACATCTTTAACTATCAGTGACAAACATCTCTAACTATCAATGACAAACATCTCTAACTATCAGTGACAAACATCTCTAACTATCAGTGACAAACATCTCTAACTATCAATGACAAACATCTCTATCAGTGACAAACATCTCTAACTATGAATAACAAACATCTTTAACTATCAGTGACAAACATCTCTAACTATCAGTGACAAACATCTCTAACTATCAGTGACAAACATCTTTAACTATCAATGACAAACATCTTTAACTATCAGTGACAAACATCTCTAACTATCAATGACAAACATCTCTAACTATCAGTGACAAACATCTCTAACTATCAATGACAAACATCTCTAACTATCAGTGACAAACATCTTTAACTATCAATGACAAACATCTCTATCAGTGACAAACATCTCTAACTATCAATGACAAACATCTCTAACTATCAGTGACAAACATCTCTAACTATCAATGACAAACATCTCTAACTATCAGTGACAAACATCTTTAACTATCAATGACAAACATCTTTAACTATCAGTGACAAACATCTTTAACTATCAATGACAAACATCTCTAACTATCAATGACAAACATCTCTAACTATCAGTGACAAACATCGTTTTTACTCTCTGGTGGTAAAAACTGTTGATTAATCAGATGATGACTTCATGTTCAACTCAGCTCAACTTTATTTATATATCACTTTAAAAACAACCACAGCTGAAACAAAGTGCTGTACATGAATCGGCAAAACAACAGAGACATAAAACAATTAAAACAACAATAAAATAAATAAGATAAAACAGGAATAAGCACTAAAATAATTGTTTTGTTGTTTTAAAAACGATCAAAAACAATAAAACAATAAATAAAAGCAAACCATAAAACACTAAAACAAGAGCAGCATCTCATGCAGGGTTGAAAGCCAGGGAATAAAAATGGGTTTTAAGACGAGTTTTAAAAAGCTCTAGCTCAGCTTATTGAATAAACTCTGCAGCCGTGTGACATCACTTTGATCAACTCTGTCTGCCTGTCCTCTAGTTTTACCTCTGTCGTCTCCGAGCAGCGAAGAAGACTCCTCTGTAACCAAGGTAACAACACTGTAAAAACAGCCGCCAACCCCGATAAAGACACGTTGTTTGGACCTTAACAGAAGAGACGGTTTGTTGTTTTCAGACTCCAGCGAGCAGATCTGAGTTTCTGTTTGATCAGATTCAACACTCAACTCCGAAACACGACTCGGGTCAGACTCTAAAGCCCCGTTATCACTGCATAAGACACCTGCTAACATCTGCTAACACCTGCTGACACCCGCTGACCACCTGCTAACATCTGCCAACACCTGCTGACACCCGCTGACACCTGCTGACACCTGACACCCGCTAACACCTGCTAATGTCTGCTAACACCTGCTGACACCTGCTAACACCTGCTGACACCTGCTAACACCTGACACCCGCTAACACCTGCTAATGTCTGCTAACACCTGCTGACACCTGCTAACATCTGCTAACACCTGCTAACGTCTGCTAACACCTGCTAACATCTGCTAACACCTGCTAACGTCTGCTAACACCTGCTAACACCTGCTGACACCTGCTAACGTCCGCTAACACCTGCCAACACCTGCTGACGTCTGCTAACGTCTGCTAACACCTGCTAACGTCTGCTAACACCTGCTAACGTCTGCTAACACCTGCTGACACCTGCTAATGTCTGCTAACACCTGCTAACATCTGCTAACACCTGCTGACACCTGCTAACGTCTGCTAACACCTGCCAACACCTGCTGACACCTGCTAACGTCTGCTAACACCTGCTAACGTCTGCTAACACCTGCTAATGTCTGCTAACACCTGCTAATGTCTGCTAACACCTGCTAACATCCGCTAACACCTGCTAACACCTGCTAACGTCTGCTAACACCTGCTGACACCTGCTAACGTCTGCTAACACCTGCCAACACCTGCTGACACCTGCTAACGTCTGCTAACACCTGCTAACGTCTGCTAACACCTGCTAATGTCTGCTAACACCTGCTAACACCTGCTAATGTCTGCTAACACCTGCTAACAACCGCTAACATCTGCTAACACCTGCTAACTCTGTCTGTCTCTCAGGTGTTCCTGTGGGAGCGGAGCCAGAGATCTCTCAGGAAAAGAGGGAGGAGTTTGGAGGAACCATCTCTCCTTTAAGAAAAGTGCATTTCTTCTTCTTTGGTTTATCAGTTTAAACTCCAGCTGTTTCCTTTTTTTTTTCCACTTGTTTTCTGTTTGATTTTCCAGGAAGTCTTCAGTTCCGACAGGAAGAGAGCTGCTCCAGACTCAGGTGTGTCTTCGTCACTGTGTCTCTGCTTGTTAAATAATAGATAGATAGAAACTTTATTAATCCTTTTTCAAGGAAACTGCTTTTGTTCCAGCAGCAAAAACATTCAGATAGCCCATCATCACAGATCACCACACACACACAAAAAAAAGATCACTATTGCACATAAAAAAAGATCACTATTGCATATAAAAAGATCACTATTGCACATAAAAAAAGATCACTATTGCATATAAAAAGATCACTATTGCACATAAAAAAAGATCACTATTGCACATGCACATTATTGCACATTAAAGAGTCTAATTGCTGCTGGCAGAAAAGACCTCCGGTAGCGTTCAGTCTTGCATTTTGGGGGGATCAGTCTGTGGCTGAAGGTGCTCTGTCGAAACACCCCGAGAGAGTGAAGTGGGTGTGATGGGTTGCTAATAATTGAGATCAGTTTATTGAGCATTCGCACCTCAGCCACCTACTCAATTTTGTCCTGCTGTGCTCCGATGATGGAGCCTGCTTTTTTAACTAGTTTGTTCACTCTGTTTCTATCTGCCGAGTGAGAGGACTCCCCCCAGCAGACCACCCCAAAGAACAGAGCGCTGGCAACAACAGTCTTATAGAAAGTGCACAGCAAAGGTTTGGAAATGTTAAAGGAGCGTAGCCTTCTCAGGAAGTACAACCTACTCTGACCCTTCTTGTACAGAGTGTCCATGTGGCTGGACCAGTCCAGCTTGTTGTCCAGCTGTACTCCCAGGTATTTGTAGTTGGAGACCAGCTCCACTGCTGTACCACTGATGGTAACTGGGTGAGGCAGGGACCTCCTCCTCCTGAAATCCACCACCATTTCCTTTGTTTTTGTAACGTTGAGCTGTAGGTGGTTCTCACTGCACCAATTCACAAAGTCCTCCACCACCGTCCTATATTCCTGTTCACACCCTCCCTGAATACAGCCAACCACAGCAGAATCATCAGAGAATTTTTGCAGGAAGCAGCTGTCAGAGTTGAACAGGAAAGGGGACAGTACTGTTCCTTGTGGGGCCCCTGTACTGCTCTGGACGGTTCCTGACATGCAGTTCTGGAGACGCACATACTGTGGTCGATCTGAAAGATAGTTAATCACCCAGGAGACAAGTGCTGGATCCATGTGCATGTTCATAATTTTTTCTCCAAGCAGCTCTGGCTGGATTGTATTGAAGGTGCTTGAAAAATCAAAGAACATGATCCTCACATTTGCATCAGCTGTGTCCAGATGTGCATGGGTTCTCTGGAGCATGTAGATCAAGGCGTCATCTACACCAATATTGGGCTGATACGCAAACTGTAAGGGGTCCATGAATTTGCTGGTCCTAGGCCTGATGTCAGTAAGAACCAACCTCTCCAAGGTCTTCATAATGTGTGAGGTAAGGGCTATGGGCCTGTAGTCATTTGGGTCCCTGGGTTGTTTCTTTTTGGGAACAGGGACCAGGCAGGATGTTTTCCAGAGTATGGGGACCCTCTGCAGACATAAGCTCAAGTTAAACAGGTGTGTGAGGATTTCGCAGAGCTGGGTCGAGCAGGTCTTAAGCAGTCTGGGGCAGATTCCATCAGGTCCAGGTGCTTTTCCCTGCTTCAGTTTGTTGAGTTCGCTCCACACCTGAAGTGGATGGATTGTTATGGATGGCGGGTGGGGTGACAGGGTGGGCTTGGGCGCATGATCCACAGGGGGCAAACATGGAGGGGGTGGGCTATCAAATCTGTTGAAAAACAAATTTAGTTTGTCAGCCAGGTCCTTGTCTCCATCTGGCAGCTGTCCTCCTTTGCCTTCCATACCTGTGATCTTCTTCATGCCGGCCCAGGCCTGCCTCACTCCATCCTGCTGCAGCTGCTGCTCCAGTTTGTGTTTATAGGCTTGTTTTCCATTCTTAATCTTCACTTTTAATTCCTTTTGCAGTGTCTTAGTTGTTTCTCTGTCACCCTCTCTAAAAGCCTTCTTTTTCTGGTTAAGCAGAGATTTTAGGTTACTGGTGACCCAGGGTTTGTTATTGGGGAAACACTGAATCTGCCTGTTGGTGATGTTATTGTCAGCACAGAACTTAATGTAGTCAGTGACACAATCTGTCAGACCATCAATATCATCCCCGTATGAGTCACAAAAGACGTCCCAGTCTGTTAGTTCTAGGCAGCACTGCAATGATTCTTTTGCTTCACCAGTCCAGTTTTTAATAGTTTTAGTGGTAGCAGGCAGTCTTTTAACAACAGGAGTGTATGTGGGAGAGAGGAAGACCAGGTTGTGGTCTGATCCACCGAGAGGGGGCAGTGCGGTGGAATTGTGTGAGTCTTTAACGTTAGAATAGAAAAGATCAAGAATCTTATCTCCTCTCGTGGTGCAGTTGACAAACTGTTTAAAAGTAGGCAAAGTTTTAGAGAGGGAGACATGGTTAAAGTCCCCTGTAACAAAAACGAAAGAGTCAGGGTACTTCGCCTGTAGTCTCGCGACAACTGTGTGCACTACGTCACAGGCGGTCTCAGCATGTGCAGACGGAGGAATGTAAACAACTATGGCGACCACCACGGTGAATTCCCTTGGCAGGTAATAAGGTCTTAAACTGACTGCTAAGAGTTCAGTGTCCTTGCTGCATATTCTCTCCTTAATGGTAGCATGCTTGGGATTACACCATCTGTTATTAACTAGCAGAGCAGTCCCACCTCCACTTCGCTTACCGCATGCTTTGGAGTCTCTGTCCGACCGGATGGTTAGGAAGCCGGTAAAGTTGGTGTATTGGTCAGGGATGCAGTCCTTAAGCCACGTCTCCGTGAAGCACAGCAGACAGGAGTCCCGGTACACATTCTGGCTCCTTACTAGAGACTCCAGCTCCTCTGTCTTATTGTTTAAGGAGCGAACGTTTCCCATGATGACCGTGGGGAGGGCAGGTTTAAAAGTTCTTTTAAACCTCTTCTTTTCTGCTTTCTTTTCGTTCCTGCTCGGGTTCCTCGGTGTCTTTTCCTTAATATTTCCGCTGGGATGTCATGTCTGGATCCAGCGATTCTGGAGAGCTGTGCGAGGTCCAAAAGCTCTTGTCGGGTGTAGGTGATTTTCAGCAGCTGGAGACCTTGCGGCTCCGTACTCTTCATCTGCTCCATTGTGTGGACAAAAATATACACAGTAACTGCGGTAAAAAGTTGACAGGCTAAACGAGTTAACGCCATCTCAAAAAACGGCGTTGGAAGAACAGTTTAAAAGGCGCTAAAAAACGGTTAAAAACACACAGACGGGCATCAAAGAAAACTGCTGAGCTGCACGTAACAGGCAGCCGCATTACCAGCGCCATGTCTTCGCTTAGCGTGTCCAATAATGTTGTCATCTATTGGTCTTTGATCCAAGATAGTGTAATGATGTCATAGAAGGCGGGGCTTCCTTGGTTAAAATATTTGCTGCTTTTGTTAGTGAAATATTTTTGTGTTAATGACGTGGCTGTTTAAAGGCTACCTGTCAGACCAAACTGAGGACTTTTTGGCCCAAAAGAAGAGGGCGGAGCCTCAGCCAGAACGGGAGGAGTCTAAATCGCCACCGACAGGTAGTTTGTCTTCGATTGTTTCCTTAACTCTGCGTCAGTGTTTGAATTGTTTTAATAAATCTGCTGCTCATCTGTTGCCAGAGTCATCACCGAAGGAGACGGAGCCATTTAAGGCAGGGGGCGGGCTGCTTGGTGAGAGGGCGGGGTCACCTGTCAAGGGAAAGGGAGCTGCAAAACAGTCAGGGGTGGAGCTAGAGTCAGACTTGACATCAGGCATCACAACTGCCTTCAACACCTTTAAAACCCAACTACAACAACACTTCACTGTCAGTACAGTTTAAATAAAGGTTACTGATCATTGACATCATGGGACTGATCAATAAGTGATCAGTAAACTAACACCACCTGTTTTCAGGGCTGCTGGAGGAGCGTGGAAACCGAAATTCTTATGTCTTTAGAAGAGTGTCAACAACACGTCTCCTCACTGCTGACAGCTGTCCATCAACACAGGTACCGCCCACTCAGACTCACCTGTACATCAACACAGGCACCGCCCACTCAGACACACCTGTCCATAAACACAGGTACCGCCCACTCAGACTCACCTGTCCATCAACACCGCCCACTGAGACACACCTGTCCATCAACACAGGTACCGCCCACTCAGACTCACCTGTCCATCAACACAGGCACCGCCCACTCAGACTCACCTGTCCATCAACACAGGCACCGCCCACTCAGACACACCTGTCCATCAACACAGGCACCGCCCACTCAGACTCACCTGTACATCAACACAGGCACCGCCCACTCAGACACACCTGTCCACCAACACAGGCACCGCCCACTCAGACACACCTGTTCATCAACACAGGCACCGCCCACTCAGACTCACCTGTACATCAACACAGGCACCGCCCACTCAGACACACCTGTCCATCAACACAGGCACCGCCCACTCAGACACACCTGTCCATCAACACAGGCACCGCCCACTCAGACACACCTGTCCATCAACACAGGCACCGCCCACTCAGACACACCTGTCCATCAACACAGGCACCGCCCACTCAGACACACCTGTTCATCAACACAGGCACCGCCCACTCAGACACACCTGTACATCAACACAGGTACCGCCCACTCAGACTCACCTGTACATCAACACAGGCACCGCCCACTCAGACACACCTGTACATCAACACAGGTACCGCCCACTCAGACTCACCTGTACATCAACACAGGCACCGCCCACTCAGACACACCTGTCCATCAACACAGGCACCGCCCACTCAGACACACCTGTCCATCAACACAGGCACCGCCCACTCAGACTCACCTGTCCATCAACACAGGCACCGCCCACTCAGACTCACCTGTCCACCAACACAGGCACCTCCCACTCAGACTAACGTGAGGTACAGTCACAGAGTCATGTACTGAGGAACAACCTAACGTACCTGACTGCTGATAAACTGACCATCAGACATGTTGTATTCCTGTGTGTGTGTGTGTGTGTGTGTGTGTGTGTGTGTGTGTGTGTGTGTAGGTTAGTGTTGCTGCAGAGCTTTGAGAACAGCGTCACTGATCAGCTGGAGCGACTGCGTGACTCCTCCACCTGCCTGAGCTCCATGAACACACAGATCCTGGTACTGAGCGTCTGTGCTCCTCCATCAGTCTCCTGAGGGACCTGATGGTCCAGTTCTCACTGCGTCTCCTCTCTTTGTCCTCAGAGCTTCTTCCAGTCTGAGATGCAGCGACTGGGCTCCTTCTGTGACGAACACCTGCAGAGGTCAGTCTGAGGGCTTTAGCTTCTGTTAGCAGGAGGCGAAACTCAGCAGTTAGCCTTTAGCTCCAGTTAGCATGAGGCTAAACTCAGCAGTTAGCCTTTAGCTACTGTTAGCAGGAGGCTAAACTCAGCAGTTAGCCTTGAGCTCCTGTTAGCATGAGGCTAAACTCAGCAGTTAGCCTTTAGCTACTGTTAGCAGGAGGCTAAACTCAGCAGTTAGCCTTTAGCTCCAGTTAGCATGAGGCTAAACTCAGCAGTTAGCCTTTAGCTCCTGTTAGCATGAGGCTAAACTCAGCAGTTAGCCTTTAGCTCCTGTTAGCATGAGGCTAAACTCAGCAGTTAGCCTTTAGCTACTGTTAGCAGGAGGCTAAACTCAGCAGTTAGCCTTTAGCTCCAGTTAGCATGAGGCTAAACTCAGCAGTTAGCCTTTAGCTGCTGTTAGCATGAGGCTAAACTCAGCAGTTAGCCTTTAGCTACTGTTAGCATGAGGCTAAACTCAGCAGTTAGCCTTTAGCTCCTGTTAGCATGAGGCTAAACTCAGCAGTTAGCCTTTAGCTGCTGTTAGCATGAGGCTAAACTCAGCAGTTAGCCTTTAGCTGCAGTTTAGCATGAGGCTAAACTCAGCAGTTAGCCTTTAGCTGCTGTTAGCACGAGGCTAAACTCAGCAGTTAGCCTTTAGCTACTGTTAGCACGAGGCTAAACTCAGCAGTTAGCTTTTAGCTGCAGTTAGCATAAGGCTAAACTCAGCAGTTGGCCTCCTGTCAGATGTTGAAACGTCCACCAGCTGTAAAACCCTGAGGATGTCCTCTCGGTCTCCTCAGGTTAAGGTCTCTGGAGAGCGGAGAGTCGGGGACGGAGCGTCCATCCAGCCAATGAGGGAGGAGAAGAGAAGAGCTCGTCCAATCAGGAGGAGACTTAATGATGTAGAAAGTGTCCAGGTCAGGTGTGAGCTCCAGTCTGTTGGAAAACACTGACCACGTTCAGAACAAGAACAGAACCAGTCTGAGAGGACAGCTGTTTGTTTGTTTGTTTGTCTGTTTGTTTGTTTGTATCACCGTCACTCACCAAACCTCATTCAGATTTCAGCAGCTGTTATGTTTTTGTTTCCTCCTGAGGTCAGGGGTCGCTTTGTTTTCTGAAGACTGAAATAAATCAAAAACAACATGAACAGAATCAGTGAATTCACTGTTGTTTGTTTGTTGTCTGTGGTTGTTTACTGGTTTCTGTGGGTTGGTTGTTTGTCTGACTCTCACACTGTTGACTGCAGCGTCAGCTGGTTACCACGGTAACAGGTGGTTGTGATGTGACAGGGTGCAGTGACTTCAGAGGACCACAGGGGGGAGACAGACAGGCTGAGGTCAGTCAGCGCCTCAGACGCCTGTCGCTCACTCACACAAACATCAACATGAGACATGAGAACAAAACACGGTAACAACATGTGAAGCTCAGTGACTAGGACACGAGAGGAGAGTGTGTGTGACTCTGACACATTCAGGTCAAACACTGAGATTAAAAACTGATGACTCGTGTTCAGTGTCTCCTGACCTCTGACCTGCTGTCTGCGGGTCCAGACTCGGTCCCGGCCCGTGCGGGTCCAGACTCGGTCCCGGCCCGTGCGGGTCCAGACTCGGTCCCGGCCCGTCAGAGGAGTTAGTGTTTGTGAATGCAGCTGCTGGTTGTCAGGCAGCAGACTGACACCAGAGGAAACAACAGAGAATCCCCCGAAGAGAGACGCAGAGAGAGACGACTAATGAGACGCTATTAGAGACCTGGGGGAGGGACAGACTGACGCTCAGGTGTTTGTCTCCTCACTGTTTAACAAAGAAGACATCCAGACATCACCAGGAGCACTGGTTCCTCTGAACTGGACCTGAACTGGACCTGAACTGGCCTTCTGGAGGACAGATGGGGATGCTGATTGGCTGAGGAGCTGCTGCCACTGTTGATGGACGGACAGAGAGACGACCTGATCTGGACCTGCTGAGACACGACAGCTCAGTGATCATCGACAGCTACAGGTACAACCAGCTGGTGAGGTACTGGGTGTACTGGTTTCAGGAGAGGTGGGAGAAGTTGTCAGGTCCATTTGTTTTGAGTCAAAAAACAGGAAGTTCAGAGCAGATAGAGTATTTGTAGAGAACAGAATATTTCTCTGCTGAAACTCTCGTCACTGATCGATGAGGATGAGGATGAGGATGAAGATGAAGATGAGGATGAAGGCTCAAAACTTTGGGATCAAAGTCAGGACTCCTTCTGAGGGAATAAAATCTGCTTTAATTTGACACCATGTTGAAACGTACCTGACGTCACTGAAGAGCTCTGATGTTTATCACATGTATATTTGTATTGTTTGAACTGGTTCCACTGGGTTGTTCACTGGTTTGAGAAGGTTTTTTTTTACTGGTTTTAGTGGGTTGTTACTGGTTTCAAAAGGTTTTTAACTGGTTCCAGTAGGTTGTTTACTGGTTTTAGTTGTTTGTTTACTGGTTTCAGTGGGTTGTTTACTGGGTGTACTGGTTTGTGTGGTTGGTTACTGGTTGTTTATTGATTGTTTACTGGTTCCAGTGGAGATGGGCTGTCTGGGAGGGAAGACGGAAGAAGAACGTTTGGATGAAAAAGCGAAACGAGAAGCGAACAAGAAGATCGAGAGACAGCTGCAGAAAGAGAGACAGGCTTACAAAGCTACACACAGACTGTTACTGCTGGGTGAGACACCTGTCTGTCCTGTCTATGTGTCTCTCTGTCCGTCTGTCTGTCTCTCACCTGTCTGTCTCACCTCTCTGTCTCTCACCTGTCTGTATTACCTGTCTGTCTCACCTGTCTGTCTCTTACCTGTCTGTCTCTCACCTGTCTGTTTCTCACCTGTCTGTCTCTCACCTGTCTGTTTTACCTGTCTGTCTCTCACCTGTCTGTCTCACTTGTCCGTCTCACTTGTCTGTCTCACCTGTCTGTCTCTCACCTGTCTGTCTCTCACCTGTCTGTCTCACCTGTCTGCCTCTGACCTGTCTGTCTCTCACCTGTCTCTCTCTTACCTGTCTGTTTTTCTCAACTGTCTATTTTACCTGTCTGTCTCACCTGTCTGTCTCTCACCTGTCTGTCTCTAGGTGCAGGAGAATCAGGTAAAAGCACGATCGTGAAGCAGATGAGGATTCTTCATGTGGACGGTTTTAACGCTGAGTGAGTAAAACTTTAAAGACTTCATTACTTTTATTTTGAAAGTCCACGCTTGGCGGCGGTCTGACACTACTTCCTGTTTGTTTGTCATGAGGTTGACAGATTATTGATTTGATCAGTGACTAGAATCAATAAAGATGTGATCATCGTTCACTCACGATTATTCAGTTCATCAGTAAATAATTTGTTTGTTGTTTATTTACCGTCAGGTAAATGTTGTCGTCAGCTTCCTGTTTTTGTTTTCCTCCCTGTGATGAGTGTGTGCCGACCTCAAAGGCTCATGGGAGATAATCCCTGTCAGACTGGCGTTCTGAAAACCTGATGTAAACCAAGTCTTATTTTTCAGAGAGAAGCAGCAGAAGATTCAGGACATCAGGAAGAACGTGAAGGACGCCATCGTGGTAGGTCACATGACGTGCGTCACATGACGTGTGTCACATGACGTGCATCACATGACGTGCATCACACGACATGCATCACATGACGTGCGTCACATGACATGCTTCACATGACGTGCATCACAAGATGTGCGTCACGTGACGTGCATCACATGACGTGCATCACAAGACGTGCATCACATGACGTGCATCACAAGATGTGCATCACATGATGTGCGTCACATGACCTGCATCACAATGTGCATCACAAGACATGCATCACATGACATGGGTCACATGATGTGCATCACATGATGTGCATTACATGACGTGCGTCACATGACCTGCATCACGACGGGCATCACATGACGTGCGTCACATGAAGTGCGTCACGACATGCATCACATGACGTGCATCACGACGTGCATCACAAGACGCGCGTCACAAGACGTGCATCACACGACGTGCATCACACGACGTGCATCACATGACGTACATCACATGACGTGCATCACATGACGTGCATCACATGACGTGCATCACATGATGTGCGTCACAAGACGTGCATCACATGACGTGCATCACACAACGTGCATCACATGACGTGCATCACACGACGTGCGTCACAAGACGTGCGTCACATGACGTGCATCACATGACGTGCGTCACATGACATGCTTCACATGACGTGCATCACATGACATGCTTCACATGACGTGCATCACAAGACGTGCGTCACATGACGTGCATCACATGACGTGCATCACATGACGTGCATCACATGATGTGCGTCACATGATGTGCGTCACATGACCTGCATCACAAGACATGCATCACATGACGTGCGTCACATGATGTGCATCACATGATGTGCATCACATGATGTGCATTACATGACGTGCGTCACATGACCTGCATCACACAACGTGCATCACATGACGTGCATCACAAGACGTGCATCACATGACGTGCGTCACATGACATGCGTCACATGACGTGCATCACATGACGTGCGTCACATGACATGCTTCACATGACGTGCATCACATGACATGCTTCACATGACGTGCATCACAAGACGTGTGTCACATGACGTGCATCACATGACGTGCATCACATGACGTGCATCACAAGATGTGCATCACATGATGTGCGTCACATGACCTGCATCACAACGTGCATCACAAGACATGCATCACATGACATGCGTCACATGATGTGCATCACATGATGTGCATTACATGACGTGCGTCACATGACCTGCATCACACAACGTGCATCACATGACGTGCATCACAAGACGTGCATCACATGACGTGCGTCACATGACGTGCGTCACATGACGTGCATCACATGACGTGCGTCACATGACATGCTTCACATGACGTGCATCACATGACATGCTTCACATGACGTGCATCACAAGACGTGCGTCACATGACGTGCATCACGACGTGCATCACAAGATGTGCATCACATGATGTGCGTCACATGATGTGCATCACATGATGTGCATTACATGACGTGCGTCACATGACCTGCATCACACAACGTGCATCACATGACGTGCATCACAAGACGTGCGTCACATGACGTGCATCACATGACGTGCATCACAAGACGTGCATCACATGACGTGCATCACATAACGTGCATCACAAGATGTGCATCACATGATGTGCGTCACATGACCTGCATCACAACGTGCATCACAAGACATGCATCACATGACGTGCGTCACATGACGTGCGTCACATGACCTGCATCACGACATGCATCACATGACGTGCGTCACATGACGTGCGTCACAAGACGCGCATCACATGACGTGCATCACAAGACGTGCATCACAAGACGTGCATCACACGACGTGCATCACACGACGTGCATCACAAGACGTGCGTCACATGACGTGCGTCACATGACGTGCATCACATGATGTGCATCACATGACCCGCCGGCTGACTGTGCTCTGGTTTGTTCCAGTTTCCAGGTTGATCAACACGTTTATGTGAAACGATGTGAGACACACGTTAAGGTACATTTTCTCAGGTATGGTGGGCGTGTCACAGGCGATATCCAATCAGCAGCAGCGTGTTCATAAATAAAGGTCGAGTAGATCGTTACTTATCGTCACTTCATGTTTTGTTCATATTTTAAACTGGCTTTGTAACGTCCGTGTTTCCCATGACGCCAGTCTGACCTGAACTTTTTACAAACTTGACATGCTGGCGAGTCACGGTCCGTTCAGAATGGACCTGCGACCCACTTTTGGTCCGCGACCCACCAGTTGGGAACCACTGTTTTAAAATGGTGGTTATTAGAATCAGTCATCCAAACCATCAGACAGCAGGGCGGCGTTCAGCCCCGCCCAAATGTAGCGAAACGTTTATGCGAATGAAAGCGGCGGCGTGTTGAACACCCTGTGTTAATGAGGCGTGCTGCCTTTAGGGACAGTGGGATTTATTTCAGTTCGTACACACATATACACACTTATATACACACACACACACTGTTTCAGGAGAGAGCCAATCAGAGACTGACATGTTTGTTCCTGACTGCTGACACGTTCACTGACAGTAGGACACTGCTGTGTCAGAGCTTCACTACATGCAGAGAAACAACATCACCTGGTTAAGGTGTCCTTATATGGAGAAATGGGGGCGTGGCAGTATGGTGATGGCAGATGGCGGGCACACGCCTGTCAGTGTAGGATGGGTCTGACTCGCCAACACACACACGGCGGTAAGAGCAAACCAACCGGTGCACAGAGGCCCAATCAGAGAGACAGAAGGAGACCCACAGCAGCCAATCAGAATGTGTGTTTGTTTCAGACCATCGTGGCGGCCATGGGCACACTGACTCCGCCCGTTCCTCTGGGTAACCCTGGCAACCAATTCAGAGTCGACTACATCAAGAGCATCGCACCGCTGTCCGACTTTGAATACACAGAGGTAACACACACACACACACACACACACACACACAGCCTGGTCTGATGAGGAGAAACGTTCATTTCCTGTGAAAACAGAAGTTTATTTTGAAAAGACACGATGTAACGAGTGAATTGACCCGCTGTCCCTGAACGTCCTGAGGACACAGAGAGCGCCATGTTTAGACGTGTTAGACAAACTGTCTGTCTGTCTGTCTGTCTCTGTGACACCATGAGTCACACGTTCACCCTGAGATAAAACTTGTGTCTTCACTTCATAAATCTTTGGTTGTTATAAACCTGTGTTTGGACGGAGGACAGAGGACAGAGGACGCCATGAGACCGTGTATCAGACAAGAAGCTGACAGACAGAACAAGGACCAAATATTAAAGCTAAGCTCTGCTTCCTGTTCGTTGTCCACTCATGAGGCCACGCCCACTCGTGAGGCCACGCCCACCCAGGAGACCGACAGTGCTGGCGCAGCGTGTGGGCGTCGTCTTTTGTTATAGATGATATTTGGTTTTAGGACTCGCTCCCGCACCACTCTGATTGGCTCACACCTCTGACACCAAACGAGAGACAACACTCGTCAGAGCCGGTTTCACGCCGTGTAGACAGAGTGTCTTCAGTGTGGACGTGACCCTGGTCCTGACGAATGAAAGAGGTGACCTGTCCCTTTAAGGCGGCGCAGGAGCACCTGGAGAATTGGTTGTTTGTTATAATGGTGTTAATGACCTGATGTAACGAGTTAACGTGGGACTGGCAGCACACAGGACGACACGCCTGAGACCTCATTATCCAAACACCGTGTCTCTGAGGACACAAAGACACAAAACAGTGCCCCCCCCCCCCCCCCCCCCCCGTGTCTGTGGCGCCACTGCCGATTGGACACACACTGTCGCTGCTGTCCAATCAGACGACAGCACATCGAGCTCATGCAGGCGTTAACACATCATGTCACTCGTGTCTCTCAGGAGTTCTTTGAGCACGCTCAGAAGCTGTGGGAGGACGACGGCGTGAGGGCGTGTTTCGAACGTGCCAACGAATACCAGCTGATCGACTGCGCTCAGTAGTAAGACACACACACACACACACACACACACACACACACACACACTCTCAGTCTTCCACTTCAGAGAAAGTGTGACATTTTAAATCCCTACGGACCAATCAGAACGCTCCACTAACCCTGACAGACCTATCACAGCTCAGGGTGGAGGAGCGGCAGGAACAGATGACGAACTGTGTGTGTGTGTGTCTGTGTGTGTGTATGTGTGTGTGTGTCTGTGTGTGTGTATGTGTGTGTGTGTCTGTGTGTGTGTATGTGTGTGTTGCAGCTTCCTGGACAGGTTGGATTCAGTCAGGAAGACGGACTACACACCTAATGACCAGGTATGAAACCGACCAATCAGCTGCCAGCATTCAGGGCATCTCAGCTCCTCACTGGGACCACGTCCTCCTCTGCCTCTTCCTCTGCCTCTTCCTCTGCCTCTTCCTCTTCCTCTTCCTCTTCTTCATCTCCTGCAGGACTTGTTGCGCTGCAGAGTTTTGACTTCGGGGATTTTTGAAACCAGGTTTCAGGTGGACAAGGTCAACTTCCAGTGAGTGTGTTTAGCCCCGCCCCCTCCATCCACCTGCACCAAAAGCACATGAAGCTGTCACATGTTATTCACATGTTTATTAAATATCCGTACAGTGACACAGACGAGGACAAGACCCCGTGTCCTCATGTGAGGACATCACGTGCTGGGTTGCCTTTACTCAGACCTGTCGTCCTCGTCCGTGGACACTTTCTGTGCCATCTAGTGGTCGTGAGACCACAATACACTAATTCATGTAAAAACAAGATGGCCGCCATCTCTGCCGAGTCCGTCTGCAGACAGACAGACATGGACAAAACCTGATCACATGTTTGACTTTATTATCGTCTTGTTTGAGGACACTGGGACTTTATTATCGTCTCGTTTGAGGACACTGGGACTTTATTATTAATAAAAAACAACAGGAGTCAAAGAATATGAACTGTTTTAACACACCTGTCTGTCTGTCTGTCTGTCTGTCTCTCAGCATGTTTGATGTTGGCGGTCAGCGAGATGAACGCAGGAAGTGGATCCAGTGCTTTAATGGTGAGACACACTGTCAAACCATTTTGACGACCTGTCTCACTGCTCAGATGTGACGCCCGTCAGCTTCCTGTCTGTGTCTGACGACCTGTCTCACTGCTCAGATGTGACGCTGTCATCTTCCTGTCTGTGTCTGACGACCTGTCTCACTGCTCAGATGTGACGCTGTCATCTTCCTGTCTGTGTCTGACGACCTGTCTCACTGCTCAGATGTGACGCCTGTCATCTTTTTGTCTGTGTCTGATGACCTGTCTTACTGCTCAGATGTGACGGCCATCATCTTCGTGGCGGCGAGCAGCAGCTACAACATGGTGATCAGAGAGGACAACTCCACCAATCGGCTGCGAGAATCTTTGGACCTGTTTAGATCCATCTGGACCAACAGGTGTTGTAGTTAACCTTCTCTGCTCTGTGATTGGCTGTAGTTAACCTTCTCTGCTCTGTGATTGGCTGTAGTTAACCCTCTCTGCTCTGTGATTGGCTGTAGTTAACCTTCTCTGCTCTGTGATTGGCTGTAGTTAACCCTCTCTGCTCTGTGATTGGCTGTAGTTAACATTCTCTGCTCTGTGATTGGCTGTAGTTAACCCTCTCTGCTCTGTGATTGGCTGTAGTTAACATTCTCTGCTCTGTGATTGGCTGTAGTTAACCTTCTCTGCTCTGTGATTGGCTACAGGTTTCTGAAGACCATCTCAGTGATCTTGTTCCTGAACAAACAGGATGTGCTCGCTGACAAGATTCTGGCTGGAAAATCCAAACTGGAGGATTATTTCCCTG
>JAGQAX010000021.1:38063457-38088457 GCA_019142605.1 Cephalopholis sonnerati | reverse complement strand
ACACTGTCCCACCAGGTGAGACACAGGGACACTGTCCCACACTGTCCCACCAGGTGAGACACAGAGACACTGTCCCACCAGGTGAGACACAGAGACACTGTCCCACACTGTCCTACCAGGTGAGACACAGAGACACTGTCCCACACTGTCCCACCAAGTGAGACACAGAGACACTGTCCCACACTGTCCCACCAGGTGAGACACAGAGACACTGTCCCACACTGTCCCACCAGGTGAGACACAGAGACACTGTCCCACACTGTCCCACCAGGTGAGACACAGAGAGACTGTCCAACACTGTCCCACCAGGTGAGACACAGAGACACTGTCCCACCAGGTGAGACACAGGGACACTGTCCCACACTGTCCCACCAGGTGAGACACAGAGACACTGTCCCACCAGGTGAGACACAGAGACACTGTCCCACACTGTCCTACCAGGTGAGACACAGAGACACTGTCCCACACTGTCCCACACTGTCCCACCAGGTGAGACACAGAGACACTGTCCCACCAGGTGAGACACAGAGAGACTGTCCAACACTGTCCCACCAGGTGAGACACAGAGACACTGTCCCACCAGGTGAGACACAGGGACACTGTCCCACACTGTCCCACCAGGTGAGACACAGGGACACTGTCCCACACTGTCCCACCAGGTGAGACACAGAGACACTGTCCAGACATCTGAAGGAGGAGTTATACTTGTGGTGTGTCTGTGTCACTCTGCAGTTACACCTCCAGGACACTAGAGGGCAGCAGAGGTTTCAGTGAAGTGCTGGATGAAGTTTTGATGATATGATTTATATTTATGTATTTATGATGATGTAACTGTGATCAGACCAAAGGACTGGACGGAGGCCATCATCAAAAATGCTCACATGTGCAGCGCACACTTCATATCAGGTTAGGGACAAAGTATTTCCTGTTGTAGGGATGAAGAACGTTATGTGTATTAAGGGTTATCATGTCCACCTCATCACAAACTGGGGAGCTATTAAGAGGAAGATTGGATTTCTCTGGAACGCTAACTTTTTAGCACATTAGCTAACGTTAGCTTCCATAGCAAAACAAACAAGATTGGCTTCCTGTGACATCATCCATCCACTGAGTGAGAGCATACGGGTCGGCCAGTCTGGTCCCGTTGGTCAGTGTTTACTTCTTCCAGTAACACTGGCGGTCCCGGAGAGTGAGTGACCTGACATGGTGCGTTGGTAAATTCAGTCTGACGCTCTACACTAAAATGAGAGCCCTGTTGGTGGAAGAAACGGAGCCTTATATTTCTACATGAATGAACCAACGCTTAAGTTAATCACACATTCACTCCGCTCGGCGCTCTGCTGCTCCGTCTCCACAGACAGAGTGTCCAGAGTGCGCTCTGCTGCTCCGTCTCCACACACAGAGTGTCCAGAGTGCGCTCTGCTGCTCCGTCTCCACAGACAGAGTGTCCAGAGTGCGCTCTGCTGCTCCGTCTCCACACACAGAGTGTCCAGAGTGCGCTCTGCTGCTCCGTCTCCACACACAGAGTGTCCAGAGTGCGCTCTGCTGCTCCGTCTCCACACACAGAGTGCGTCCGTCCTGTCATATTTCATTGCGTCAGAGATGAAACACATGGACCTACTAATATCACTGAGATCTGTGTTGAGTTTCACAGTTTGGTTCCTGTGTCTCTGTGAATCTTTACACCCAGGTTAATAAAATCATAGGTTGTAGTGAAACCAGTAAAACATGGTGGACACACGAGACCAGTCCAGTAACCAGGGAGTGATTCTGTTTCTGAAACGATTAAAGCTTTGAGTTGTGTTGAGTTTGGGTGAACTGAGCCTTTAATCAAACACCTGATGTGTCCCTGACTGTGTCCAGATGGCGGAGACGGTGAAGTACGTGGACGATGAACATAAGAGCATCTTCTTGAAGCTGCTGAACGAACAGCGGCTGGAGGGTGAACACTGCGACATCGCCGTGGTGGTTGAAGACGTCAAGTTCCGTGCTCACCGCTGTGTGCTCGCCGCCTGCTCCAACTACTTCAAAAAACTCTTCAAAAAACATGAGGTACTTTTTAATACACATACATACATTTAAAAATACAAGGTATAGATACTTAAAGACTCTTTAAAAGTGCGAGTTATCTCCAGATACTTAAAGAAAAAACACGAGGTACTAGTTAATACATGTGTATATTTAAAAGTACTTCAAAAACACAAGCTACTCTCAAAATACTTCAAAAAACTCTTCAAAGCACATAAAGTACTCTGTAAGTATCGCTTAAGAAAAATGTGAGGTTGTCACACCAAGATCTCTCGAAATACTTCCAATACTGAAGTACATGAAGTAATTATGAATACTGTGCAAAACCGTCACAAAACACATGGTTCTCTCCAAACTGTTAAAAAACATGACTGACTCTTCAAAAACCCAAAAGTACTGTCCAAAAACATGAGGTGCTCTTCAGTGTACTTCAGAAACACAAGGTGCTTTTCAATGCACACGTGTACATGTGAGGTACTTTAAGAAACACAAGGTCTCTCCAGATACTTGAAAGCACAAGGTACTCTTCTAAAAACACAAGGTGCTCTGAAAATACTTAAAAAACATGAAGTCCAGTAGAGTACTGTAGAAATATGTCAACAAAACATGGTATTCTTGAAACTCTACTCTCCAAATACTTCAAAAACTGAAACACGTAACATGAAGAATTGACAAATACAGCAAAAAAAGGTATTCTCTTGTCTCCTCAAATAACACATCGCACTGTCCAAAGAAAAAAACAAGTAACTCTCCAGATTCTTCCAGAAATACATGGCACTCTCCAAATACTTCTAATTCTGTTCAGAAAACATGAATTCCTGTTCAGATACTTGAAAGAACACACTAGGTACTCTCAAAACAATTCCAAAACTGTGAAGAAAACATGGATCACTGGCTAAACTCTTCAAAGAACACCAGGTGCAAGGCACAAAAACACATTGTTCTTTTTGAACTTCACATGAACACAAGGTATTATCCAAATATTTCAAATGCACAAAGCGTTCGCAATTCTCCTCAGAAACTGTTACAAAAAACACATGGTAGTCTCCAAACACTTCAAAGAACTAAAGGTACCAGGTGAGCACTTCAGAACTGTTAAGAAAACACAAACATGGAAAAACCAGTGGTACTCGCCTAACTCCTAAAAACCCATCTTACCATCCAAACACTTCAAAATATACAAGGCACTCTGAAAACTCTTCAAAAACTGTCTCGAAAATTTGAAATACTTCCTAAATACTTGGAAACAAATACATGGTACTCTACAATACCTGTATTTGTGTTTTAGAAAACACGACTTCCTGCCCAAATTCTTCAGAAAACATGCTACTCCCCAAGTACTTTAAGAAACTGTTTAGAAAACAAAATACGAGCACCTGTACTGACTCACCTGCACTGACTCACCTGCACTGACTCACCTGTCTGTGTCTCCTCAGGTGGACAACTCGTCTGTGATTGAAATTGACTTCATCCGCTCTGATATCTTTGAGGAGGTGTTGAACTACATGTACACCGCCAAGATCTCTGTGAAGAAGAGAGACGTCAACCTCATGATGTCATCAGGACAGATCCTTGGCATCCGCTTTCTCGACAAACTCTGCTCACAGGTAACACTCACACAGGTGACATTGACACAGGTGACATTGACGCAGGTAACACTCACACAGCTGACATTGCAAAGGTGACACTCACACAGGTGACACTGCAAAGGTGACACTCACACAGGTGACACTGCAAAGGTGACACTCACACAGGTGACGTTGACACAGATGACACTCACACAGGTGACACTGACACAGGTGACACTGCAAATGTGACACTCACACAGGTGACACTGCAAAGGTAACACTCACACAGGTGACATTGACACAGGTGACACTGACACAGGTGACACTGCAAAGGTAACACTCACACAGGTGACATTGACACAGGTGACACTCACACAGGTAACACTCACACAGGTGACATTGACACAGGTGACACTCACACAGGTAACACTCACACAGGTGACATTGACACAGGTGACACTCACACAGGTAACACTCACACAGGTGACACTCACACAGGTGACACTCACACAGGTGACACTCACACAGGTAACACTCACACAGGTGACATTGACACAGGTGACACTCACACAGGTGACACTCACACAGGTGACACTCACACAGGTAACACTCACACAGGTGACATTGACACAGGTGACACTCACACAGGTGACACTCACACAGGTAACACTCACACAGGTGACACTCACACAGGTAACACTCACACAGGTGATATTGACACAGGTGACACTGCAAAGGTAACACACACAGGTAACACTCACACAGGTGACATTGACACAGGTGACACTGCAAAGGTAACACACACAGGTAACACTCACACAGGTGACATTGACACAGGTGACATTGACACAGGTAACACTCACACAGGTAACACTCACACAGGTAACACTCACACAGGTAACACTCACACAGGTGACATTGACACAGGTGACATTGACACAGGTGACACTCACACAGGTAACACTCACACAGGTGACATTGACACGGGTGACACTCACACATGTGACACTCACACAGGTGACACTCACACAGGTAACACTCACTCAGGTGACATTGACACAGGTGACACTCACACAGGTGACACTGCAAATGTGACACTCACACAGGTGACATTGACACAGGTGACACTCACACAGGTGACACGGCAAAGGTAACACTCACACAGGTGACATTGACACAGGTGACACTCACACAGGTGACATTGACACAGGTGACACTAACACAGGTGACACTGCAAAGGTAACACTCACACAGGTAACACTCACACAGGTGACATTGACACGGGTGACACTCACACAGGTGACACTCACACAGGTAACACTCACACAGGTGTCATTGACACAGGTGACACTGCAAAGGTAACACTCACACAGGTAACACTCACACAGGTGACATTGACACAGGTGACATTGACACAGGTGACACTCACACAGGTAACACTCACACAGGTGACATTGACACAGGTGACATTGCAAAGGTAACACTCACACAGGTGACATTGACACAGGTGACACTCACACAGGTGACACTGCAAAGGTAACACTAACACAGGTGACATTGACACAGGTGACACTCACACAGGTAACACTCGCACAGGTGACACTCACAGGTGACACTGCAAAGGTAACACTAACACAGGTGACATTGACACAGGTGACACTGCAAAGGTAACACTCACAGGTGACACTCGCACAGGTGACACTCACACAGGTAACACTCGCACAGGTGACACTGACACAGGTGACACTGACACAGGTGACACTCGCACAGGTGACACTCACACAGGTGACACTCACACAGGTAACACTTGCACAGGTGACACTCACACAGGTGTCATTGACACAGGTGACACTGCAAAGGTAACACTCACACAGGTAACACTCACACAGGTGACATTGACACAGGTAACACTTGCACAGGTGACACTGACACAGGTGACACTGACACAGGTGACACTCGCACAGGTGACACTCACACAGGTAACACTTGCACAGGTGACACTGACACAGGTGACACTCACACAAATGTACCTGTGTGTTGTTTACCTGGCGGTTAGTCACACAGGTTAAGCTCCTCCTTCAGTGTGACGATGCGTTCATGTGTCCTCAGAAACGAGACGTGTCATCGGAGGACAAAGAGAAGTTTCCTTATGACATCGTAAAGATGGCGCTGCCGCCTGAGGCTCAGCTGGCTGCTGACGCTGAGGTAATAATTGATTCATTGATTAACCTGAACACTAATCAATAAGATCTGTCACACGGGCTTCAACATATTATACTGGAAAGTCATCGTGTGTGTGTGTGTGTGTGTGTGTGTGAGCAGGTGCTCGGGGAGCACGATGACACGCCCACCACGGAAGACCTCGTTGAGGCGTCTGCCAATCAGGAGCTGGATAAGTCTCCGAGTGCTGCACTGCGTGTCCAGGAAGCCATCCTGAAAGAACTGACCAATGAGGACGTACACAAGGTAGACACACGTGTCTTTCTGTACTTATGAGGACCCTGTCGACATGATGCATTCGTGAGCCCCTAAACTTAAATCTCACCTGGACCTTCAAACAGCCCTCTGAGATACTGAGGGCTGTACAACATGTCCTCACAATACACAAATGTCCTCAGTACTACGGTTATAGGCTAAAATTGGTTCTCACCAGATAGCGAATCAAGGCCTCACATACCTCAAAACAGGTAACCACTGGTAAACAGCACATGTCACCTCTCCAGGTGACCTGCTATGACCAGGATGTGGTGACAGAAATGGAGGCAGAGCCTAAAGAGCTGGGGGCGGAGCACCACGCCACACAAACGCTGACATTTGCTGACAGTATGGGGGAGGTGAAGGACGAGCAGCCGCCTGGGTGGTCGACGGCCACGACCGACATGAAGTTTGAATACCTGCTGTACGGACACAGAGAGCAGCTCGCCTGCCAGGTGTGTGGGAAGACCTTCCTGGACGAGAGCAGACTCAGGTACAACCAACACACCAGGCCAACACACCTGTCCAACACACTTGTCCAACACACCTGACTAACACACCTGTCCAACACACCTGACCAACACACTCGTCCAACACACCTGTCCAACACAACTGTCCAACACACCTGACCAACACACCTGTCCAGCACAGCTGTCCAACACACCTGACCAACACACCTGTCCAACACACCTGACCAACACACCTGTCCAACACACCTGTCCAACACAACTGTCCAACACACCTGACCAACACACCTGACCAACACACCTGACCAACACATCAGACCAACACACCAGGCCAACACACCTGTCCAACACACCTGTCCAACACACCTGACCAACACATCAGACCAACACACCAGGCCAACACACCTGTCCAACACAACTGTCCAACACACCTGTCCAACACACCAGACCAACACACCTGTCCAGCACACCTGACCAACACACCTGACCAACACACCTGTCCAACACACCTGACCAACACATCAGACCAACACACCAGGCCAACACACCTGACCAACACACCTGTCCAACACACCTGTCCAACACACCTGTCCAACACAACTGTCCGACACACCTGTCCGACACACCAGACCAACACACCTGTCCAGCACACCTGACCAACACACCTGACCAACACACCTGTCCAACACACCTGACCAACACATCAGACCAACACACCAGGCCAACACACCTGTCCAACACACCTGACCAACACACCTGACCAACACACCTGTCCAACACACCTGACCAACACACCTGACCAACACACCTGTCCAACACACCTGTCCAACACACCAGACCAACACACCAGTCCAGCACACCTGACCAACACACCTGACTAACACACCTGACCAACACACCTGACCGCTCTGTCTTCAGGAAACACGAGAAGCTTCATTCAGCAGAGCGCCCGTTCGCCTGTGAGATCTGCACCAAAGCTTTTACCACCCACGCTCACCTGAAAGGTAAAATGACCCCTCAACACACCTGCACTCAGGTACATTCACCTGAGCTCAGTTGTCACCAGATAAATGTACCACCAGTGTAAAGCTTGAGATATGACAGATGATGGACAGGTGATATTTGACACTGAGGTGAACGTGCGTTTCAGAACACCTGAAGATCCACACAGGCTTCAAACCGTACAGGTGTGACGTTTGTGGGAAATCGTTCATACGAGCTCCAGACCTGAAAAAACATGAACGAGTTCACAGCAATGAGAGACCGTTCGCCTGCCAGATGTGTGACAAGGTGAGCTCACCTGTATGCCTGACTTTCACCTGTCTGCTTCTCACCTGTCTGCCTGCCTCTCACCTTTCTGCCTGACTTTCACCTGTCTGCCTGCCTCTCACCTTTCTGCCTGACTTTCACCTGTCTGCCTGCCTCTCACCTGTCTGCCTGACTTTCACCTGTCTGCCTGCCTCTCACCTGTCTGCCTGACTTTCACCTGTCTGCTTCTCACCTGTCTGCCTGCCTCTCACCTGTATGCCCGACTTTCACCTGTCTGCTTCTCACCTGTCTGCCTGCCTCTCACCTGTATGCCCGACTTTCACCTGTCTGCTTCTCACCTGTCTGCCTGCCTCTCACCTTTCTGCCTGATGTTCACCTGTCTGCCTGACTTTTACCTGTCTGCCTCTCACCTGTCTGCCTGCCTCTCACCTGTCTGTCTGACTTTCACCTGTCTGCCTCTCACCTGTCTGCCTGCCTCTCACCTTTCTGCCTGACGTTCACCTGTCTGCCTGACTTTTACCTGTCTGCTTCTCACCTGTCTGCCTGCCTCTCACCTGTATGCCTGACTTTCACCTGTCTGCTTCTCACCTGTCTGTCTGCCTCTCACCTTTCTGCCTGACGTTCACCTGTCTGCCTGCCTCTCACCTGTCTGCCTGACTTTCACCTGTCTGCCTCTCACCTGTCTGCCTGCCTCTCACCTGTATGCCTGACGTTCACCTGCCTGCCTCTCACCTGTATGCCTGACGTTCACCTGTCTGCCTGACTTTTACCTGTCTGCCTCTCATCTGTCTGTCTGTCTCTCACCTGTCTGCCTGCTTCTCACCTGTCTACCTCTCACCTGTCTGCCTGCCTCTCACCTGTATGCCTGACTTTCACCTGTATGCCTGACTTTCACCTGTCTGCCTGACTTTTACCTGTCTGCCTCTCATCTGTCTGTCTGTCTCTCACCTGTCTGCTTCTCACCTGTCTGCCTGCTTCTCACCTGTTTGCCTGACTTTCACCTGTTTGCCTGCCTCTCACCTGTCTACCTCTCACCTGTATGCCTGACTTTCACCTGTATGCCTCACACCCGTCTGTCTCTCACCTGTCTGTCTGTCTGTCTGTCTGTCTGTCTTTCTGTCTGTCTCTCACTTGTCTGCCTGTCTCTCATCTGTCTGCCACTCATCTGTCTGTCTACCTCTCACCTGTCTCTCTGTCTGTCTCTCGCCTGTCTGCCTCTCACCTGTCTGTTTGTCTGTCTCTCACCTGTCTGCCTGCCTCTCAACTGTCTGCCTGCCTCTCAACTGTCTGTCTGTCTCTCACCTGTCTGCCTCACACCTGTTTGTCTGTCTCTCACCTGTCTGTCTGTCTCTCTGTCTTTCTGTCTGTCTCTCACTTGTCTGTCTGTCTCTCATCTGTCTGCCACTCACCTTTCTGTCTACCTCTCACCTGTCTCTCTGTCTGTCTCTCACCTGTCTGCCTCTCACCTGTCTGTTTGTCTGCCTCTCACCTGTCTGCCTGCCTCTCAACTGTCTGCCTGCCTCTCAACTGTCTGTTTGTCTCTTACCTGTCTGCCGGCCTCACATCTGTCTGCTTCTCAACTGTTTGCCTACCTCTCACCTGTCTGCCTCTCACCTGTCTGTTTGCAGGCATTCAAACACAAGTCCCACCTGAAGGATCATGAAAGGAGACACAGAGGAGAGAAACCGTTCGTCTGTCCGTCCTGCACCAAGGCCTTCGCCAAGGTACTACTGCTACTATTACTGTTACTACTACTGGTACTGCTATTATTACTACTTTTACCACTGTTGCTATTGACAGAGTATGTGTGGTGAGTTCAGTGTCACTCTGTACTTTCAGGCGTCGGATCTGAAGCGTCATGAAAACAACATGCACAGTGAGAGGAAACAGCTGAACCCAATGCAGAGTGACACAGAGACACTGCAGGCTGCCGCCATGGCTGCGGAGGAGCAACATCTGGACATAAGCAGCTGCTCCTAACATCTGGACACGTCAGCTGATGCTCCTAACATCTGGACATGTCAGCTGATGCTCCTAACATCTGGACATGTCAGCTGATGCTGCTAACATCTGGACACGTCAGCTGATGCTCCTAACATCTGGACACGTCAGCTGCTGCTGCTCCTAACATCTGGACACGTCAGCTGCTGCTCCTAACATCTGGACACGTCAGCTGATGCTCCTAACATCTGGACACGTCAGCAGCTGCTGCTCCTAACATTTGGACACGTCAGCAGCTGCTGCTCCTATCATCTGGACACGTCAGCTGATGCTCCTAACATCTGGACACGTCAGCAGCTGCTGCTCCTAACATCTGGACACGTCAGCTGATGCTCCTAACATCTGGACACGTCAGCAGCTGCTGCTCCTAACATCTGGACATGTCAGCTGATGCTCCTAACATCTGGACACGTCAGCTGCTGCTCCTAACATCTGGACACGTCAGCAGCTGATGCTGCTCCTAACATCTGGACACGTCAGCAGCTGATGCTGCTCCTAACATCTGGACATGTCAGCTGATGCTCCTAACATCTGGACACGTCAGCAGCTGATGCTCCTAACATCTGGACACGTCAGCTGATGCTCTTAACATCTGGACACGTCAGCTGATGCTCCTAACATCTGGACATCAGCAGCTGATGCTTCTAACATCTGGACACGTCAGCTGCTGCTCCTCACATCTGGACACGTCAGCTGCTGCTCCTCACATCTGGACACGTCAGCTGATGCTCCTAACATCTGGACACGTCAGGAGCTGATGCTCCTAACATCTGGACACGTCAGCTGATGCTCCTAACATCTGGACATCAGCAGCTGATGCTTCTAACATCTGGACATGTCAGCTGATGCTCCTAACATCTGGACACGTCAGCTGCTGCTCCTAACATCTGGACATCAGCAGCTGATGCTTCTAACATCTGGACACGTCAGCAGCTGATGCTCCTAACATCTGGACACGTCAGCAGCTGATGCTCCTAACATCTGGACACGTCAGCAGTTGATGCTCCTAACATCTGGACACATCAGCTGATGCTGCTCCTAACATCTGGACACGTCAGCTGATGCTCCTAACATCTGGACATCAGCAGCTGATGCTCTTAACATCTGGACACGTCAGCTGATGCTCCTAACATCTGGACACGTCAGCTGATGCTGCTCCTAACATCTGGACACGTCAGCTGATGCTCCTAACATCTGGACACGTCAGCTGATGCTCTTAACATCTGGACACGTCAGCTGATGCTCCTAACATCTGGACACGTCAGCAGCTGATGCTCCTAACATCTGGACACGTCAGCAGCTGATGCTCCTAACATCTGGACACGTCAGCAGCTGATGCTCCTAACATCTGGACACGTCAGCTGATGCTCCTAACATCTGGACACGTCAGCTGATGCTCCTAACATCTGGACACATCAGATGATGCTCTTAACATCTGGACATCAGCAGCTGATGCTGCTCCTAACATCTGGACATCAGCAGCTGATGCTGCTCTTAACATCTGGACACGTCAGCTGATGCTCCTAACATCTGGACACGTCAGCTGATGCTCCTAACATCTGGACACGTCAGCTGATGCTGCTAACATCTGGACACGTCAGCTGATGCTGCTCCTAACATCTGGACACGTCAGCTGATGCTGCTCCTAACATCTGGACACGTCAGCTGATGCTGCTCCTAACATCTGGACACGTCAGCTGATGCTCCTAACATCTGGACACGTCAGCTGATGCTCTTAACATCTGGACGTGTCAGCTGATGCTCTTAACATCTGGACACGTCAGCTGATGCTCCTAACATCTGGACACGTCAGCTGATGCTCTTAACATCTGGACACGTCAGCTGCTGCTGCTCCTAACATCTGGACACGTCAGCTGATGCTCCTAACATCTGGACGTGTCAGCTGATGCTCTTAACATCTGGACACGTCAGCTGATGCTCTTAACATCTGGACACGTCAGTTGATGCTCCTAACATCTGGACACGTCAGCTGATGCTCCTAACATCTGGACACGTCAGCTGATGCTCCTAACATCTGGACACGTCAGCTGATGCTCCTAACATCTGGACAGTGTGACTGTATCTTTATCAGTTCGTTGATGTAAACAGAGTCGAACTGAAGTCGTGTGTTTGTATGATTATTTTTTTTCTGATCCTGTTGTGACTTTAACCTGAACTGATGACCTCAGTGATCATGTGATGGACACGTTAAACATGGACGCCTCCTCCGTGTCCTCTGGCTTCACGTATGATTTGTAACGTCTCTGTACAGAAAGGCTCCATTTTGTCTGGTTGTATATAAAATAGTTCTGTTCAGTTTCATGAGCAGAGCTGCTGTTTTTAACCACGTCTCTTCTCTCATCTTTATATTTCATCACTTTCAGGCTTTATTTTAATGAAATAAGAAATGTGGCAGATTGAACCTCCACCCAGTGTGTGTGTGTGTGTGTGTGTGTGTGTGTGTGTGTGTGTTCAGGTGAGTTAATGATGAGTGAACCTGCAGGTACCAACAGTGACCAGCAGGAGGAGACACGACACCAGCAGCTGCTCCTCATGGTTTTAATATCAGCTGAAACCACACATAGAAAATACAGGAAGTACAAACAGTTTGTGTTTCTCCAGTTTAACAGCTGCACCTGATGTCACCATGACAACAGGCGGAGGTCACTGTCACTGAGGAGACGGCCGAGCAGGTGGTGAGACGTGTCACACAGGTGGGACAGACGGCGAGACGTGAAGAAGGTCAGGCTCACAGACCAGTTGTTACAAGTTGTTGGAGCGTTGGGACAGGAAGTGAGACAGGATGAGAGTCTTTCAACACGCTGTCAGATTGATGGTGAGACTGTGTGTGTGTGTGTGTGTGTGTGTGTGTGTGTGTGTGTGTGTGTGTGTCAGGGTTTGATGAGCCAATCACAGTGAGGATTCACTTTGTAAACATCCAACAGCACACAGTCTGGACGGAGACGCCGCTCACCTGAGAGACAGACAGACAGACAGACAGGTGTCAGCGTCCCTTGTGTTTCATGTTCACATGATGTGTATGTCATAACGTCATATGTCACATGTTTACATCCTATTTTACATGACATGTCAAACATGTTACTATAGTCATGATGTTTACAAGTTAATGTTTACATGTTTACACATGATGTTTACATGAAGTTAGACTCACAGATGTTTCCTCCGACTTCGTACAGATGCTGAACACAGCTGCTGCTGCAGAGACAAACAACACTGATCCATCATCACTGTGTGTGTGTGTGTCACTGTGTGTGTGTGTGTCACTGTGTGTGTGTGTCACTGTGTGTGTGTGTGTGTGTCACTGTGTGTGTGTGTGTGTGTCACTGTGTGTGTGTGTGTGTGTGTGTCACTGTGTGTGTGTGTGTGTGTGTGTGTGTGTCACTGTGTGTGTGTGTGTCACTGTGTGTGTGTGTGTGTGTGTCACTGTGTGTGTGTGTGTGTGTGTGTCACTGTGTGTGTGTGTGTCACTGTGTGTGTGTGTCACTGTGTGTGTGTGTGTGTCACTGTGTGTGTGTGTGTGTGTGTCACTGTGTGTGTGTCACTGTGTGTGTGTGTGTGTGTGTGTCACTGTCTGTGTGTGTGTGTGTCACTGTGTGTGTGTGTGTGTCACTGTGTGTGTTACTGTGTGTGTGTGTCACTGTGTGTGTGTGTGTGTGTGTGTCACTGTGTGTGTGTGTGTGTGTGTGTGTGTGTGTGTCACTGTGTGTTACTGTGTGTGTGTGTCACTGTGTGTGTGTGTGTGTGTGTGTGTCACTGTGTGTGTGTCACTGTGTGTTACTGTGTGTGTGTGTCACTGTGTGTGTGTGTGTGTGTGTGTGTGTCACTGTGTGTGTGTCACTGTGTGTGTTACTGTGTGTGTGTGTCACTGTGTGTGTTACTGTGTGTGTGTGTCACTGTGTGTGTGTGTGTGTGTGTGTGTCACTGTGTGTGTGTGTGTGTGTGTCACTGTGTGTGTCACTGTGTGTTACTGTGTGTGTGTGTCACTGTGTGTGTGTGTGTGTGTGTGTGTCACTGTGTGTGTGTGTGTGTGTGTGTGTGTGTGTGTCACTGTGTGTGTGTCACTGTGTGTTACTGTGTGTGTGTGTCACTGTGTGTGTGTGTTACTGTGTGTCACTGTGTGTGTGTGTGTCACTGTGTGTGTCACTGTGTGTCACTGTGTGTGTGTGTCACTGTGTGTGTGTGTCACTGTGTGTGTGTGTGTCACTGTGTGTGTGTGTGTGTGTGTGTGTGTGTCACTGTGTGTGTCACTGTGTTACTGTGTGTGTGTGTGTGTGTGTGTGTGTGTGTGTCACTGTGTGTGTGTGTGTTACTGTGTGTGTGTGTGTGTGTCACTGTGTGTGTGTGTGTGTGTCACTGTGTGTGTGTTACTGTGTGTCACTGTGTGTGTCACTGTGTGTGTGTGTGTTACTGTGTGTCACTGTGTGTGTGTGTGTCACTGTGTCACTGTGTGTGTGTGTCACTGTGTGTGTGTGTGTGTGTGTGTCACTGTGTGTGTGTGTGTTACTGTGTGTGTGTGTGTGTGTCACTGTGTGTGTGTGTGTGTCACTGTGTGTGTACTGTGTGTCACTGTGTGTGTCACTGTGTGTTAGTGTGTGTGTGTGTGTGTTACTGTGTGTCACTGTGTGTGTGTGTGTGTGTGTGTGTCACTGTGTGTGTGTGTGTCACTGTGTGTGTGTGTGTGTGTGTGTGTGTCACTGTGTGTATGTGTGTGTTACTGTGTGTGTGTGTTACTGTGTGTGTGTGTGTGTCACTGTGTGTGTGTCACTGTGTGTGTGTGTCACTGTGTGTGTGTCACTGTGTGTGTGTGTGTGTGTGTCACTGTGTGTGTGTGTGTGTGTGTGTGTCACTGTGTGTCACTGTGTGTATGTGTGTGTTACTGTGTGTGTGTGTGTGTCACTGTGTGTCACTGTGTGTATGTGTGTGTTACTGTGTGTGTGTGTGTGTGTGTGTTACTGTGTGTGTGTGTCACTGTGTGTGTGTGTGTGTGTGTGTGTCACTGTGTGTGTGTGCGTGTGTGTGTGTGTGTGTGTCACTGTGTGTCACTGTGTGTGTGTGTCACTGTGTGTTACTGTGTGTGTGTGTCACTGTGTGTGTGTGTGTGTGTCACTGTGTGCGTGTGTGTGTGTGTCACTGTGTGTGTGTGTGTCACTGTGTGTGTCACTGTGTGTGTGTGTGTCACTGTGTGTGTCACTGTGTGTGTGTGTGTGTCACTGTGTGTGTGTGTGTGTCACTGTGTGTGTGTGTTACTGTGTGTTACTGTGTGTCACTGTGTGTGTGTGTGTGTTACTGTGTGTGTGTGTGTGTGTGTGTTTGTCACTGTGTGTCACTGTGTGTCACTGTGTGTGTGTGTCACTGTGTGTGTGTGTGTTACTGTGTGTCAGTGTGTGTGTGTGTGTCACTGTGTGTGTGTGTGTTACTGTGTGTCACTGTGTGTGTGTGTGTGTGTCACTGTGTGTGTGTGTGCGTGTGTGTCACTGTGTGTGTGTGTGTGTGTGTGTGTGTGTCACTGTGTGTGTGTGTCACTGTGTGTCACTGTGTGTGTGTCACTGTGTGTCTGTGTGTGTGTGTCACTGTGTGTGTGTGTGTGTGTGTGTCACTATGTGTGTGTGTGTGTGTGTCACTGTGTGTGTGTGTGTGTTACTGTGTGTGTGTGTCACTGTGTGTGTGTGTCACTGTGTGTGTGTGTGTCACTGTGTGTGTGTGTGTGTGTGTGTGTGTGTCACTGTGTGTGTCACTGTGTGTTACTGTGTGTGTGTGTTACTGTGTCACTGTGTGTGTGTGTGTCACTGTGTGTGTGTGTGTGTGTGTCACTGTGTGTCACTGTGTGTGTGTGTGTGTGTGTGTGTGTGTGTGTGTGTCACTGTGTGTGTCACTGTGTTACTGTGTGTGTGTGTCACTGTGTGTGTGTGTGTGTGTGTGTGTGTGTGTCACTGTGTGTGTGTGTGTTACTGTGTGTGTGTGTGTGTGTGTGTCACTGTGTGTGTGTTAGTGTGTGTGTGTCACTGTGTGTGTGTGTGTCACTGTGTGTGTGTGTGTGTGTGTGTTACTGTGTGTGTGTGTGTGTGTTACTGTGTGTGTGTGTGTGTGTGTGTTTGTCACTGTGTGTGTGTGTGTGTTACTATGTGTGTGTGTGTGTTACTGTGTGTGTGTGTGTTACTGTGTGTCACTGTGTGTGTGTGTTACTGTGTGTGTGTGTGTGTGTGTGTTTGTCACTGTGTGTGTGTGTGTTACTGTGTGTGTGTGTGTGTCACCGTGTGTCACTGAGTGTGTGTGTGTGAGTGTTACTGTGTGTCACTGTGTGTGTGTGTTACTGTGTGTGTGTGTCACTGTGTGTGTTACTGTGTGTCACTGTGTGTGTTACTGTGTGTCACTGTGTGTGTGTGTGTGTTACTGTGTGTCACTGTGTGTGTGTGTCATTGTGTGTCACTGTGTGTGTGTGTGTGTGTGTGTGTGTGTGTCACTGTGTGTCTGCGTGTGTGTGTGTGTGTGTGTGTCACTGTGTGTCACTGTGTGTGTTACTGTGTGTCACTGTGTGTGTGTGTTACTGTGTGTCACTGCGTGTGTGTGTCACTGTGTGTCACTGTGTGTGTGTGTGTGTGTGTGTGTGTCACTGTGTGTCTGCGTGTGTGTGTGTGTGTGTGTCACTGTGTGTCACTGTGTGTGTGTGTGTGTGTGTCACTGTGTGTCACTGTGTGTGTGTGTGTGTGTGTGTCACTGTGTGTCATTGTGTGTGTGTGTTTGTGTGTGTGTGTGCGTGTGTCACTGTGTGTGTGTGTGTGTGTGTGTCACTGTGTGTGTGTGTGTGTGTGTGTTACCTATTGTCACACTCAAAACGGGTGATGACGTCTCTGGCTGTCACCTGTCCATCCAGCTGTATCGCCATGGAGACCTTGGCGTGCTGGGGGGCGTGAACCCTGATCACACCGTCACACAGCTCCGTGATCTGCACACACACACACACACAGATGTGAACATGGTCATGTGATGGTTGTCTAGGGGCAAGGTGTTCAGTCCAGGTCTCTGTCTCACCTGGTTCCCTTGTCTCTGTCTCACTTGATTCCCTGGTCTCTGTCTCACCTGGTTCCCTGGTCTCTGTCTCACTTGATTCCCTGGTCTCTGTCTCACCTGGTACCCTGGTCTCTGTCTGACCTGGTACCCTGGTCTCTGTCTCACTTGGTTCCCTGGTCTCTGTCTCACCTGGTACCCTGGTCTCTGTCTCACCTGGTTCCCTGGTCTCTGTCTCACCTGGTTCCCTGGTCTCTGTCTCACTTGGTACCCTGGTCTCTGTCTTACCTGGTACCCTGGTCTCTGTCTGACCTGGTTCCCTGGTCTCTGTCTCACTTGATTCCCTGGTCTCTGTCTGACCTGGTTCCCTGGTCTCTGTCTCACCTGGTACCCTGGTCTCTGTCTGACCTGGTACCCTGGTCTCTGTCTCACCTGGTACCCTGGTCTCTGTCTCACTTGGTACCCTGGTCTCTGTCTCACCTGGTACCCTGGTCTCTGTCTCACCTGGTTCCCTGGTCTCTGTCTCACTTGGTACCCTGGTCTCTGTCTCACCTGGTTCCCTGGTCTCTGTCTCACCTGGTTCCCTGGTCTCTGTCTCACTTGATTCCCTGGTCTCTGTCTCACCTGGTTCCCTGGTCTCTGTCTCACTTGATTCCCTGGTCTCTGTCTCACCTGGTACCCTGGTCTCTGTCTGACCTGGTACCCTGGTCTCTGTCTCACTTGGTTCCCTGGTCTCTGTCTCACCTGGTACCCTGGTCTCTGTCTCACTTGGTACCCTGGTCTCTGTCTCACCTGGTTCCCTGGTCTCTGTCTCACTTGGTACCCTGGTCTCTGTCTCACCTGGTTCCCTGGTCTCTGTCTGACCTGGTACCCAGGTCTCTGTCTCACCTGGTACCCTGGTCTCTGTCTCACCTGGTACCCTGGTCTCTGTCTCACTTGGTTCCCTGGTCTCTGTCTCACTTGGTTCCCTGGTCTCTGTCTCACCTGGTACCGTGGTCTCTGTCTCACCTGGTTCCCTGGTCTCTGTCTCACCTGGTTCCCTGGTCTCTGTCTCACTTGGTTCCCTGGTCTCTGTCTCACCTGGTTCCCTGGTCTCTGTCTCACTTGGTTCCCTGGTCTCTGTCTCACTTGGTACCCTGGTCTCTGTCTCACTTGATTCCCTGGTCTCTGTCTCACCTGGTTCCCTGGTCTCTGTCTCACTGGATTCCCTGGTCTCTGTCTCACCTGGTTCCCTGGTCTCTGTCTCACCTGGTTCCCTGGTCTCTGTCTCACCTGGTACCCTGGTCTCTGTCTGACCTGGTACCCTGGTCTCTGTCTCACTTGGTTCCCTGGTCTCTGTCTCACCTGGTACCCTGGTCTCTGTCTGACCTGGTTCCCTGGTCTCTGTCTGACCTGGTACCCTGGTCTCTGTCTCACTTGGTTCCCTGGTCTCTGTCTGACCTGGTACCCTGGTCTCTGTCTAACCTGGTTCCCTGGTCTCTGTCTCACTTGGTACCCTGGTCTCTGTCTCACCTGGTTCCCTGGTCTCTGTCTCACTTGATTCCCTGGTCTCTGTCTCACCTGGTTCCCTGGTCTCTGTCTCACTTGATTCCCTGGTCTCTGTCTCACCTGGTACCCTGGTCTCTGTCTGACCTGGTACCCTGGTCTCTGTCTCACTTGGTTCCCTGGTCTCTGTCTCACCTGGTACCCTGGTCTCTGTCTCACCTGGTTCCCTGGTCTCTGTCTGACCTGGTACCCAGGTCTCTGTCTCACCTGGTACCCTGGTCTCTGTCTCACTTGGTACCCTGGTCTCTGTCTCACCTGGTACCCTGGTCTCTGTCTCACTTGGTTCCCTGGTCTCTGTCTCACTTGGTTCCCTGGTCTCTGTCTCACCTGGTACCCTGGTCTCTGTCTCGCCTGGTTCCCTGGTCTCTGTCTCACCTGGTACCCTGGTCTCTGTCTCACTTGGTTCCCTGGTCTCTGTCTCACCTGGTTCCCTGGTCTCTGTCTCACTTGGTACCCTGGTCTCTGTCTCACTTGGTTCCCTGGTCTCTGTCTCACTTGGTACCCTGGTCTCTGTCTCACTTGATTCCCTGGTCTCTGTCTCACCTGGTTCCCTGGTCTCTGTCTCACTTGATTCCCTGGTCTCTGTCTCACCTGGTTCCCTGGTCTCTGTCTCACCTGGTTCCCTGGTCTCTGTCTCACCTGGTTCCCTGGTCTCTGTCTCACCTGGTACCCTGGTCTCTGTCTGACCTGGTACCCTGGTCTCTGTCTCACTTGGTTCCCTGGTCTCTGTCTCACCTGGTACCCTGGTCTCTGTCTCACCTGGTTCCCTGGTCTCTGTCTGACCTGGTACCCTGGTCTCTGTCTCACTTGGTTCCCTGGTCTCTGTCTCACCTGGTACCCTGGTCTCTGTCTGACCTGGTTCCCTGGTCTCTGTCTCACCTGGTTCCCTGGTCTCTGTCTCACCTGGTTCCCTGGTCTCTGTCTCACTTGGTACCCTGGTCTCTGTCTTACCTGGTACCCTGGTCTCTGTCTGACCTGGTTCCCTGGTCTCTGTCTCACTTGATTCCCTGGTCTCTGTCTCACCTGGTACCCTGGTCTCTGTCTCACTTGATTCCCTGGTCTCTGTCTCACCTGGTTCCCTGGTCTCTGTCTCACTTGATTCCCTGGTCTCTGTCTTACCTGGTACCCTGGTCTCTGTCTGACCTGGTTCCCTGGTCTCTGTCTCACTTGATTCCCTGGTCTCTGTCTCACCTGGTTCCCTGGTCTCTGTCTCACTTGATTCCCTGGTCTCTGTCTCACTTGGTACCCTGGTCTCTGTCTCACTTGATTCCCTGGTCTCTGTCTCACCTGGTTCCTCTCATTCTTGTCATTCTTCCTCCTCAGCAGTCGTCTCTTTGCCTTGGTCAGGCCGAACTGTTTTTGATTGGACGCCTGGTTCATCTGTCTCACCTGAGACAGCAGGAAGCTGGGGACCTACCACAGAAAACAGGATGTGATGTCACAGACACCTGAGCCGGTGATGTCACTGAGACTGTGCAGGTGTGTGTCCTTTGACTCACGGTCCACAGCATGTCCTGGTGTGTGATCATCAGTTGGACCAGGTGAGCTCCACCCACTGCCTCCTCCATCTCTTCCTGTTGCTTAGCGATGGAGCGTTTGTTGCCATGGTGAGGGCGGGTGAACAGGTTGGGCGCCATCACCATGGAGACGTTCCACAAAGACATCCTGTTCTGGTCCTGATGAGAGACCACCTTACGCAGGAAGACCAGCACAGCCTGTAACCATGGAAACACGTCAGTAACCGTGTAAATCTCAGTGGAAGACACGAGAACTCGAGGTAGATGGAGGAGACGCACGACCGGACCACACAACTAAATATTTAGATTTTTTTTTTAAATTTAAAACTAAAATGTTTTGAATTTTCGTCAACAAAAACATTTTGAATATTTGATGAAAAAACAATTTGAATTTTTATCGACTACATTGTTCCGAATATTTGTTGATTACAACCTCTTGAATGTTCAAATTGATGAAACTTTAAATTTCTAAGAACATTAGAATGTCATGTGACGACGTTTAGAAGACGGTGGATTTTGTTCTCTACCTTACGACTAAGTGTCATTTGTCTACATCACAATGACGTTAGCATGAGGTGATCAGAAGACGTCGGATTTTGGTTATTTGCCGTTAATATTCGTAGTCAGGTTGACATCGGAATTAGACGTCCTTTGGTCTCCTGACGTCACAACATAAACAGATATCTAACTGTGTTTGTGGCAGCTCATCTTATTTTTATATGTTTTCCTTACGTTTTGCAGATGTTGGGTTTTGTTCTCCTAACCTTACGACTAAATGTCGTTTTTCTACGCCACAATGATGTTAGCATGAGATGTTTGGAAGACGTTGGATTTTTATTGGTTTGACGATACTTTAAAAGAGTAACAATATTAGAATTACATGTTGTCTGGACGTTAACATTACGATGTTTGGGAGACGTTGGGTTCTGGTTAATCATTTGTCGTTAATATTCTACGTCAGATTGACGCCGACGTCACAACCTAAACAAATATCTAACCTTTATTTTTATACATTTTATAAGTTTTGCAGACGTTGGGTTTCGTTCTTTGTACCTTTCAACTAAATGTCAGAATGACGTTAGCATGAGACTTTTAGAAGACGTATTTTGGTTGGAATAAATATTGGGGCAACGAAACTTTAAATGTCTAACAATGTTAGAATTTAACATTGTGACATTTTGAAGACGTTGAGTTTTGGTTAATCATTTGTCGTTAATATTCTATGTCAGATTGACCCTAACATCAGACGTCCTGACGTTGAATTTTGGTCGCCTGACGTAACACCCTAAATTAACCAAACATCTAACTGTGTTCGTGGCAGCTGGGTGGTTACGCCTGTAACCCGTGTCCTGAGAGTGACGCCTGCTGAGGCCGTGATGGCTTCAGGCTGCGACACGAACACAGTGATGAAGTGACTGAGGTTTACTTTGAGTGCGTCTCTGTTCTCTTCAGGAAGCAACAAGGACAGCAGCTGCAGAGCCTGGACCTGGTGGACCTCAGAGGACACACCTGCAGAGACACAACAGGACAGGCCTTCACTGGTTGTGACACGTGACCTCAAACTGTCACGTGTTCCTATACCAAAACAAACATGGACGCCGACCAGCAGATTGTTTGTGAGCTGAAAAGACTGAGTGTGGATGTAGAGGAGTGTCTGACTGTGGAGCCCACAGATGGGTCGCAGGACTGACCCAAGACGTCAGCTCAACAGAGTCCATTAGAAATAAAAGTACTGCGTTAAGTTCGGACCTGTCGTTAACGCCGACAGCTTTATTAATTTATTCATAAACATTTATGTCAGTGGACACTCATCATGTCATCACAACCCAGCTCGTCACGTTGCTGAAACAGGAGAATGACGTATAACTGTCAGAGTCTGCAGGTCATAGGTCATCCTCCACGCTGCCGCAGAGTCACTGTCAGGAACATCGTAAACATCTTTGTGAGCTAGCTAATCAACGTATGCATAGCCTCAGTTATATCTCTCTCTGTGGGGTGTGTCCGTTTACTCGTCTGTCCGTCTGTCTGTCAGTTTGACTGTCAGGTTAGTGAGCTAACGTAGCTAGCCTCACTTATTGCATTAGCTAACTGAGGGTCTTCTCTTTTTCTGAGTTTGGTGTGATGTTTATGATCATCGTGACACTTGTAGGATGGATAAACGTGCTGCTGCGGGCCGCCGTCTGAAATGCAGTTTAGGGACGTGTTGACAGTTGGCAGCGGCCTCTAACAGGCCGCACGGTGGGAGGCTCAGAGGGCTGACAGTCAGGACAGAGGGCTGTGTATGCTCTGAGGAAATCAGACTTTGACGCTACTCTTTGGTTCAGACGGACGGGCGGTGACCCAGAGGAGGACCCAGAGAAACTTTCAGCGTCAGGCTCCGAGGTAACTCTGCCGTCTGTCCTCTGAGAGGCTCACGGATACTTCATCCGACACAGTCTCTGGCTTCTTTTTGATATCTAGTGTCGAAAGAACCTGATGTTAGCTTGTTGACTGTATGACATGAACGCTGCTGTCGCACTGAACGTCCCGCCGAGCCCCGCCCACACTTTGAAACTCTATGTGGAAAATATCATCAAATATTTGTTTTAAACGGCTGACTCTGACTCTGAGTCAAAAAGTGCCATTAGAACATCAACAAAATAAAAAGGGTGCTGCACAGGGGCCGCGTCAGCGCTGAGCTGAGGCAAGAGCGGCGATGCTGCCAGACGGTGCACCTCCAGACAGAGCGACGCTGAGTCGCTGTGTTGCGCTGATTGTTGTCTCAGTTGCGCTCTGACCAGATTCCTCTGAGTAAGAGTCATGTTGCTGGTTTCCAAACTACTGTAGTTGGGATCACGTTGCCATGGTAATGGATTACATCAGACTGTTAAACACACCCCCCACTCTGTGTTTGAGAAAGAGTGTCAACTGATAAACAGGAAGTAGAACTGACTGGAGGAGGAGGAGCTTTAAATACCGTGCTTCATGTAATCCTCACGTCAAAAGGCAGAAACCTCACTCACATTGTGGGGACTTGCCAACCTTATGGGGACACTGAACAGGTCCCCACAACTTCTTGTTATGAAACATCTGTGTGTGTGTGTGTGTGTATGTGTGCGTGTGTGTGTGTACCCAGCACAGAGCGGTAGGTGGACAGGTGTGTGTGTGTCAGCAGAGGTGTTGGCAGCTCTCTGATGAAAAGCTTCAGCAGACCTGCGGCGTCCACCTGTCTCACTGCGGACCAGTCGAACCCTCCACAGCACCTGTCTAACTCTCTACGCAGGTACTGAAGACACACAGACAGACAGGTGTTCAAAATCATTCTGTAAGCATTAGTGTGGATGTTTAACAGATGTGTGTGTGTGTGTGTGTGTGTGTGTTACCTTGAGTCTGGCGGCTGACGCTGGTACTCTGAGAATCCCTTCAGTCTGCAGACCAGTCTGCTCTAAGATACACAACAACTACACACATGCACACACACACAGACAGACGGGTTTGTCTTTGTACCCTTGTGAGGACCTCAGTAACACACTGGTAGACTTGAGTTTGACGTGAGGTGACCGAGTGTTTCAGACGTCTCATGCTGACATCAACTTGACATAAGAAAACGACGATTAGCGGAAAACCAAACCCACGTGTTATAAAATACGTATAAGAATAAAATTACATAAGCTGCTACAAACATCGTTAGATGTTCGGTTAATTTAGGTTGTGACGTCAGGTGACCAACATTCAATGATAGGACGTCTGATGTTAGCATCAGTGTGACGTAGAATATTAACGACAAACGATGAACCAAAACCCGTCTCCTAAATGTCACAGTGTTAAATTCTAATGTCGTTAGTCATTTAAAGTTTCGTCAACCTGATTTTCATTCCGACTAAAATTTAACTTCTGTCCGACGTCTTTCTGGCGTCATACTGACATCCAGTGCATGCTGGGAAACTTGTGTTGATGCTTTTTATAAACTCTGGCGACTTATTTTTAACCTGTTTCTATTTCCCTGCGTCACCATTAGCTGTGGCGGGAGGCGTCATGTTTTCAGGTCGTCTGTCCCATTCCCATGAACGTGAAATCTCAGAGCACCTTGTCAGTTTCTTCAGATTTGGACTAAATGATGACCTGATGCCATCAGGGCTGAAAGGATTCCTGGAGTAACTAAACAGCCTGGAGGCTTCGTTAACGTCTCACGTGGATGTTTCTTCCTGTTACACAACCTGCTTACGTTACCTCCTCTGTAGGTGTTTCATAATGGAGACTGACATATCACCACCATGATGGTTTGCAGGCCTGCGTGTGATGAATCCGTGGCTTGGGCGCTATTAACCGTGTGTCATGGTCACGTGTAATGACAGCTGCTCTGTGGACGACCCGCTCTACCTCTGAGCCACAGACACTTTAGGGACAGGACGTTTTATTTTTCAATATGGGACGACCCTGATTTATACGGGACGGGTGGCAACTCTGGGTGCGGCACCGGCGTCAGTCACATGACCTGTCCTCAGTTTTATTGTCCTGACTTTAACCTGACCTCCACAGAACAACAGTCGGCTGCACGTCAGAGTTTTTCCTGGGAGAAAGATGTTGTAACTTTGCTGCTGTCCAACTCTGATGATTTCTGACAGCGGCGCGGCGTGACAGCGTGAGAGTTGACAGCTCTGACTTTCAAAATAAGAAACACGTTTGTTGCTCATTTCTCTCGTTTCAGAAACTTTTATTTTCTCTTGTATATATCACTCTGGTCCTTGAATAAAGCTAAAGTCATTTAATGAAAACACGCCGTATTTCTCATCCCATTAATCGCCAGAATACTCGATTACTAAAAGAATCGAAAGCTGCAGCCCTGGATTCGATTTTGGTCTTCAGAGGTCACTGTGACCTTGTGTCTGTCTGTCTCGTGAACATGATGTCTCAAAAACACATTCAGGAAAATTCTTTAAAATGTAGCACAAATGTCCACTTTGAGTCAAGGATGAAATAATTAGATTTTGGTGGTCAACAGTCAAGGTCACTGTGACCTTGCATTCCTCTCATTCTTGTGAACACGAGATCTCAAGAACGCCTGAAGGTATTTCCTCAAACTATGGGCACAAACGTCCACTTGGACTCAACGATAAACTGATTA